>PVIR01031585.1:0-19318 GCA_004026965.1 Petromus typicus
CGGCGTGGGCCTGGAGACAAGTAAACTCCAAACCCGGCGCAGATTCAGTGACGCAGACTGGGTGCTGCAGTCACCGCTTCCCGAGCCGCCCGCTGCTAAACTCAGTCCCTGGGCGCTCTTCCGGCGTGGGCCTGGAGGCCAGTAAGCTCCAAACCCGGTGCAGATTCAGTGGCACAGTTGCCATTTCCCGAGCTGCCCGCCGCCAACCTCAGTCCCTGGGCGCTCTTCCGGCGTGGGCCTGTAGACCAATTAGAACGTTTTTAAGGTCGCTCCATAGAGGAGTATGTACTAGTTTTTAAAATTCCTTTTTATGACTGATTACTGTTTGATTGTGGAGCCACCATACTTTCTTCATCCACTCAGCTACTGATGGTCATCTGGTTTGTTTCCACCTTTTACCTGTTGTGCTGCAGTGAACATCTGTGTATAGATATTTGTCTGAATAGCTGTTTTAATTCTTTCAGGTATATATTAGGAGTGGAATTGCTGAGTCATGTAACAATTCTATGTTTAAATTTTGGAAGAACCTACAAACTTTTCCACAGTGGCTGTGCCAGCAATACATGTATGTTCCAATTTTTTCACATTCTCATCAACACTTGTTATTTTTCTTTTTAAAAATGATAGCCATATAGTGAATATAAAGTGGATCTCACTGTGGTTTTAATTTGTCTTTCCCTGATGAACCAGTTGGGTTGAACATCTTTTCATGTGCTTCTGGGCCGTTTGTGTACCTTCTTGGGGAAATATTTATCCAGGTCATGTGCCCAAGTTTTAACTGAGTCATTTGTTGTTGCTTTGTGAGAGTTCTTTATGTACTTTGGTATACAATCCTTATAACATCTCTAATTCACATTTTCTCCCATTCTGACTTTTCATGTTGTTGATAGTATCCTTGGCTACACCAAAGTTCTTGATTTTTATGATGTCCAACTTATCTACTCTTCCTCTTATTTCTTGTTATTGGTGTCCTATCTAAAAATCTAGCACCAAATCCAAGATAATGAAGATTCATTCCTATGTTTTACTCGAAGAGTTTTATCATTTTAGTTCTTACATTTCAGTCTTGATTCATTTTGGGTTCATTTACGGACATAGTGTGAGATAGAAATTCATCTTCATTCATCTCCATGTGGATATTCAGTTATCGCAGTGCTGTGAAAAGACTATTCCTTCCCCACTCAATGGTTTTGGCACCCTTGTAAAAAAGATCAATTGACCATTGATCAGTGGGTGTATTTCTGGGATCCTGATTGTATTCTGTTGATCCGTATGTCTATCTTTATGTGAATATAACACTGTTTTAATTACTGAATCATTGTAGTAAATTTTGCAATTTGAATTCTTTTTCTTTCCAAGATTATTTCTGGCTATTCAGTGTCCCTTTCAATTCCATATGAATTTTAGAGTCAGACTTTCCATTTCTGAAGAAAAGTCCATTGGGATCTGGGGAAAGATTATGTTGAATACATAGCTTTCTTTAGGGACTATTGCATTTTTAAGTATGTATTCCAGTCTATGAATATGTGATATTCCTGTGGTTTGAACATGGTGTGCTATCCAAAGTTCTTGTTGAAGGCAAATTCCTGCAATGATGGTATTAGATAGAGGGACCTCTGGGAGGTGACTTGGTCTTGAGGGCTCCTCCTTCATAAATGCAAAAGGGTCCTTCTGCAAAGTGTTGTGAGAAGACAGGGGTTTGCTATCTTCAACTCTTTTTAAGGACACAGTGCCCCACCCCTTTCGAGGACGCATCCCTCATTAAATAACCGAATCTGTCCGCACTTTGATCTTGAACTTCTTACCCTCCAGAATTAGAACATAAATTTTTGTCCTTTATAAATTACCCATCAATGGTATTTTGTTATAGCAGGATAAAGGAGCTAAGAAGACATCTTTCCATTTATTTAGATCATCTTTAATTTCTTTTAGCAATATTTTATAGTTATTATTGTCCAAGTCTTGCACCTCCTTGGTTAAATCCAAGTATTTTACTTTTCAATGCCAGTATAAATGGAAGTGTTTTAAAATGTCATTTAAAAAAATAGACTGAATTTCATTTTTGGAGCAGCTTTGAAGCTCACAGCAAAACTGAGCAGAAAGTACAGAGATTTTCCACGGACTCACTGTGCCCACACATGCACAGCCTCCAACGTCAGGCAACACAGGGTACATTTGTCACAACTGATGAACCCACACTGACACATCAGCACTCAGAGTTGCTAGTTTGGATTAGGGTTCACTCCTAGTGCTGTGTATTTTATGGGTCTTAGCAAGTGTATAATGACACATATCCACCGTTACGGTATCATATAGAACATGTTCATTGCCCTAAAAAATCCTCTGTCCTCTTCCAATTCACCCCTCCCTCCCTCTCCACCTGGCAACCACTGGTGTTTTACTTTCTCTCTAGTTTTGCCTTTTCCAGAATGCCATTTAGTCGGATGCATACAATATGTAGCCTTTCCCAATTGCCTTCTTTCACTTACTAATATGCATTTAAGGCTTCTTCATGCTGTTTAAAAAATAGCATGTTAGCTCATTTCTTTTGAGCTCTGAACAATATTTCATCATCTGGACATACCACAATGTGTCCACTCATCTCCTAAGTACGTCTTGGTTGCTTCCAGGTCTGGAAAATTCTGAATAATGGATATGTAAATATCCATGTACAGGTTTTGGGTGGACATAAGTTTTTGACTAATTCAGATAAATTCTAAGGAGTGTGATCGCTGGGTCACATGGTAAGATATGTTTAATTTTGTAAGGAATCCCAAAATTGTCTTCCAAAGATGTTCCATTTTGCAGATTCCCACCAGTGATCACTCCACATCCTCAGCAGCAGTGTTGCCAGGATTTTGGATTTGGGTTATCCTAGCACACATACAGCCATAGCTCCTTATTGTTTGAATTTGCAGTTCTGTAATGCCATGGTGTGGAGCATCTTTTCACTTGTTATTTTCTTTATGCATGTCTTTTGGTCAGGTGTTTATTCAAATCTTTTACCCATTTTTAAATCAGTTTTTTTTAAATTGCTGAGCTTTATATGTTCTTTGTACTGGGGATGTAGCTCCGTGGTAAAGTGCTTACCTGGCATGGGTTCAGTCTCTGGTACCACAAGCACACACACACACACACTCACACACATATTTTAGATAACAGTCCTTTATCAGATATGTCTTTGGGAGATCTTTTGCTTCTCACCTGTGACTTCTTTTCTAATTTTCTTAATTTCATTCTCAGACTATTCATTACTTTTTTATAAACTTACTGATTTTTGTGTGTTGATCTTACATCCTGCAACTTTGCTGAATTCAGCTCACTTAGAAAATATGAAAGCTGTAGAAAAGTCCAATTCAAACTGACTTGAACAATAAGGGAGCTTTACTGGCCCACAGAATTTTAAATATCCAGTGGGCTTCAGGCCTGGTTTTATCAATCCTCTGCCTCTATTTGTCTGTGCTTCTACACTGAGCCTGCACTTCCATTGACTTCCCTTATGGTTGCTTGATGGCTGCTTCCTTGGTCACATCCAAAGAAAGAAAGAAAGAGAGCATGTTCCCTCCTTTAAAAGTCCTGAGCATCTCTTTGATGGGCAATCTTTTGCTCTGATAAAGGAGATGGAATTGCTCTGATCAGCTTAGGCACCTGAGGTAGGGATAGGTTCAAAAGCACCTGAAGTTCTTGGCTGCAATATGACAGGAGGAAAGAGTCTGCAGAGGCAACCTTGTGGTGCTGTTAAGAAGAGGAAAGGGAGGGACCGAGACATGGCTCATGGATACAGCACTTGCCCAGCATGTGTGAGGCCCTGGGGTCAGTCTTCAGCACCGCAAAATGTAGGTTGCAGGGGGAGAGGTACCAGACTCATGAAACTGGTGCAGGGCCGCACAGGAACATTGGCTGGATGACAGGATAAATGAGAAACCCTTAGTCCTCTTGCTGATGCACGTTCCTGGGGATTGTGGTGCCTCCATTCTGGCAATGGCAACCCTTCAACTTCTATAAATCACTACTGAGATACCTTCTTCTGCGGGGCAGAGGAGACAACTCTGCGTATGACTCTGTAACTCCTGGGATATCTGAGCAGCCAGAGAATGGTGAAGCAGACATGGACGATGGAGACTACTGGCAAAGCCACGAGCTGAAATCAGTGTGGTGAGCTTGTGAATTAATGGTGTGGCTTTCAAGTGATCATCCATGAATTGCTCTCCAGGCTTTCTGTCTCAACTTCTACCATTAAGTATTCACTCCTTTAGGACCAGAGATTTAGCTCAGTGACTCTGGTACCTGCCTTGCAAGCGCAAAGCCCTGAGTTCAATCCCTGGTAACCATGTACCACAATGCCAGGCATGGTGACTCACACCCACCAGCAATCAGTACCACACACCACAGTGCTGGGCATGGTGGCTCACACCTGTAATCTCAGCACTCAGGAGGCAGAGGCAGGAGGATTGCTGTGAGTTCAAGGTTTGCCTGGGCTACATAGTGAGTTCAGGGCCACTCTGAACTACAAAGTGAGATCCTGTCTCAAAAAAAAAAAAAAAAAAAGAGAGAGAGAGAGAATTCACTCCTTTACTTTAAATTTAAAATGCTTTCGTACCTTCAATATTTATCACCACTGGATCTTTGACTTGCAACCAGACATCCCAGCTGTGAGGGGTCACTTTTCTAGACTCCAAATCATAATAAGATTGACATGATCTGAAAGAAACATCCAAAGATAAAGAATAACTTACACTAGAGAAACATAGAGTCAGGGGTAGGCATCTCAAGAGCCTCATGTCTGAATTATGAGAACCACTATCGACTCTGATTAACAATAACCTCCTCTGTGACAAAAGGTATTTCCCAAAGACAGCCACATAACGTCTCCTGTCCCATGTGCTCTTTCAGACCCTTGCTGCTCTTACATCAGTTAGTGGAGTCTATGGCTCTTATCTCTGATCCTGGGTGACCTTTATTACTATCTTGACCAACAGATCATGGCAAAAGTGATGCTATGTAATTTCTGAAGCTAAGTCATAAAATATGTAATGTATACTCACCCTACTATCTTGGGACATTTGTTCTTAGAATCCAGCTACCATACTGTCAGGAAGCAACCCATGGAGAGGAATCAGGTTTCCCAGCCCACAGCCTAGCTGATCTTCCAGCCAATACCCACTATCAACTTTTGCTAGTCTCATGACAGAGTCATCTTGAGGGTCAATCCTTACAGTACGCAGCATGTCACATGGGGCCCAATGTGGGATTCATGTCGATGTGGAATCATCTTCTCCAGAATGCAGGCTAGACTGAGCACCTAGCTTCTAACAAGAGTACAACAGAAGTGATAGAATGGTACCTCCAAAGGATAGGTCATAAAAAAAGCTGTGGCATCAGCTATGTCCCAGTAGGAAAAAGGAGGTTATGGCTTCCATTTTGGACACTCTCATATTCTCTGTCTCTTGGATTGGTTGGCTGGGCCTAGTGTCTTGGCAAATATCAACTCAAAGGGCAAAACACGAGAGCCACCTTTCTAGTTATGTGGTGGGTTTAGTGAGGTCAGAGGAATAGATTTCTGATCCCCACTTAAGCACTTTGGGAGGACTGATGACAACACAAGAGCTGATGACCTGAGGCAAAGCAGAAAGCTATCCCCCTCTACTCACCTGAGTTCCATGGCTGTCAGTCCAGACACTTCTCCTGGGTTATTTTCAGTTTTAGGGAAGAAGAGCCAGTTTTCCTCCATGGGATATTATTCTTTTCCAGCAAAGCTTGTGCTGGAGGTGTGCGACACGGGACAGGCAAAAACTGATGCTTTTGTCACCACAGGTTCTTGGTGACCCTAATAGAGAGACTTCTCGGATGTTCTCTCACATGTGGGAGCTCTGTCTCCCTCTGGCCCTACCTTCTAGCCTGGCTTCTGTCATCATCAGTATGACCACAGACCAGCCACTGTGTGGACACTTCATTTTCTATTGTGACTTGAGCTCACACTGTTTCTGGAAACCCTACCAAGAGTTTCCTCTCCACCCTTGCATCTCAGACCTAGCCACAGATGACTTGAAGACTTCCTCCACCCCTGAGGTAATGGGCTCTCCTGAAGGTTGTATGCTTTTTCTGTCACAGCAGGTAGAGTAAAGGGAGGTAGGAGGATTCAGTTTTCCAATACTGTGCTAAAATGTCCAAAAGAATCAACTTAAAAGGAGAAAAGGTTCTTTGGCTCAGAATTTCAAAAGTTTCTGTCCATAGTCACCGAGCTCATTGCTTTGGGGCCTGTAGTGAGATAGCCTCACATGTCAGGGAGTATGTGCCTGTGAAAGCTGTTACTTCAAGGTGGCCAGGAAGCAAAGAGAGACAAGAATCCCACTATCCTCTTCTAGGGCAGCCCCAGTGACTCACTTCCTCCCACCAGATCCCACCTCTAAAGGTTCCACCACCTCCTACTAGCGTCACAGGCTGAGAATAAGCCTTCAACACATATCCCTTGAGGACATTTGAGATCCATACAATAACAGAGGGTCTTGTGGGAGCTTTCTTCTGGTCATGTTGCCCAAATTAGGGGCCTGAGGGGTGAGTGTGAGGCACTGAGAGGCAGCCTTCCTCCTAGGCTTCACGGCCAGCATTCCTGCCGACTCTTGGGGAATAGAGCACACCTTGCCAAGGAACACATAACCAAGAGCCCAGGAGAAAGGCCACTGAGTCCAGAGCACAAGTCACCAAGTGGCTCTTCAGCTCCAGTTTAAACCTCAGAAATGTGACACCTGGGTAGGAGAGAGTGCTGTGAAGCAAAAGTGGGACAAACAGATGACAACATGGTCATTCTGCAATTCCACTCAATGGCAGGTTTATAAGGAAAGTGGCCTCATCGGACATCTCAGTGGGCCCTGTGTGAGCAAGGTCTCATTTTTATGCAGAAGCCCCGAAGTCACTGTCTTACTGGGGCTAGGGTCAAGCAGCAAGAAGAGCCTGTGCATGGGGCCTGAGGCCCTCTCTTGCCACCAGGATTGAGTGGCCTCCAGGCCTCAGCCCGCCCTTGGAGGAGGTTGCAAGCACCTGATTCACAGGAAAACAGAAGCCAGGTTCCGGTTCTCTGGCAGCTGGCATCTGCTGCGTCTGCTGCATCTGAGGAGGAGGCAATCACTCTGCTCCATCCCTGTCTTCCTGTCCAATCGGATGAGTCAGCATATTCCCAGACCCTGCTGGGCGCCAAGGTGATTTATAGTGAGCTCTGCAGCCTGAGGAGGGCAAGTGATGGGGAGCAGGGCCCATCTTCCCTGTGCTAGGTGCATGTGTGTGTGTGTGTGTGTGTGTGTGTGTGTGTGTGCACGCGTGCATTTATGCATGCTTCCCACAACACACTCCAGATGGGGGCTGTGTTGGAGAGAGATGAAAACATTTGCAGGGCCTCTCACTGCCGCTGCCTTTGCTGATGGCTTCTACTGGAGAAATTTTCCTCACAGGGGAAAATATTTACTTTCTGTATCCTTCCATAATCTTTTTTTTTTTTTTTTTTTAAGCTGAAGAGTGGAGAGTGAGGAATGAAGAGAAGGGCAAGAGTTTAGGGCCTTCACATAGAGCTATATCCCCAGCCCTTTTTACAGTTTTTATTTTGAGACAAGGTCTCACTAAGTCACTAAGTTACCCAGGATAAGCTTGAACTTGTGATCCTCCTGCCTCAGCTTCCCAGAGTGCTGGGATTAGGCTCACTGAACAATTCTGAGTTAAGCACTTCTGGGGAGACAAAAAGTGCTTGCCTGGGAGGTGGCCAGAGGGACTAGGCTGCTTGGCTTTCTCCTGAGATTGCTTCTGGGGTGGCTGTGGTGGGCACAAATGGGCCTGGTACTGCAGGGGGAGCCTGAGTGTGCGTCTGGGACACATGCGGGGCTCTGCACGGGCACTCCAGCACTTCCCATCAGTACTTTGATGGGCTGCTCTGTGAAATTGCTGCAGTGTGCAGTTCAGCAAACCCTGGAGTTGGGTTTCCTTTTGCATTTACTAGGCTGGGCTGGGGAGGGAAGCCGTGGTGCATCTTTAGGGGTCAGGTAACCCCAGTCAATCTTCCAGAAGGAGTTGAAGATGGACCATGACGAGTGGGGAAGACTGAACTGTTTCATCTACCTCTCTTCCCCACGAAGCCAGCCCCCAGCCGCTGCGCATGGAGCCTCCCAGCCCCTTTTGAGGTTACCCCTTTGCAGCTTGAGGGTCCTGGACTGATACTTTTTCCCCTCTCATCTCACCACCATTGTCAATCCCACCAGCGTCATCTCCTGCCATGTTTATTAAGTGCCAGTGTGTGCCAGCTATTATCTCCAAAGCCTTCTGCACCTCATTTCTTCCCCTTCTTGGTAATAGCATTAATATCCTGTGACAGGTAGTTTGGGGTCGACTTGCCTGGTCCATGGGGTGTGGGCTAGACATTTGTTCAAACATTACTCTAGATGCTCCTGTGAGATAAACAGTTATACAGACCCACAGCATCGGAGGACTGCACACGGTAGATTGTTGTTTCTACTGTGGAGAGGGCTCATCCCGTCTGCTGAAACCAGAACAGAAGAAAGAGGCTGAGCAATAAGGAACTGTGCCTGTATTTTCAGTCTCTAACTGTGTGAGTCAATTTCTCCTCTCTTTCTCTCTCTCTCTAATCTTTTGTTGGATCTTTTTCTCTAGAGAACCCTCACTAATACACTTCTTGGTATCAAGAGTGATTCTAGAGGAACAGAGTTTTTTTTTTTTTTTTTTGAGACAAGGTCTCACTTTGTAGTTCAGGCAGGCCCTGAGCTCAGCCTCCAACTCACATCACAGCAATCCTCCTGCCTCTGCCTCCCGAGTGCTGGGATTATAGGCGTGAGCCACCGCGCCAGACACTGTACTATGTGGTACTGATTGCTGCTGGGCGTGAGTCTCCACGCCCAGTATTGTATGTGGTTACCAGGGATTGAGCCTGAGCCCTTGAGCTTGCAAGACAAGCACTGGAACCACTGAGCTAAATCCCTGGCCCATAGAGGAACAGAATTTTAAGGAGAGGTTTCTGAACTGGTTCTGGAATTAGTCTCTAATCTGATTAGATTTAAGGATGGTAATTATTTTATTTCTAGCAGTAGAGAGAGCACTGGCAGTCCATGATATGACCTGGCAATAGAAATAAGCAACATACTACCATTTGTTACTTTTAAGCAACCACTTAGAAGCAAGGACCTGGGCTACTGTGTATTTAAGTTTCAAACAATTTTTTTTCCAAACTCATGCATATAATGATAATAATAATGGCCAGCTGTTCCCAATGCCCCTGGACAAAAGGGCAAGCTAGTATTCCAAATACCCAGCTCAAGTGCCACAGAGATGCACTGGAAGAACCCACGTGTGCCCTGTAGGAGACCTTGCTCTCCTGCAGCTATGGAGCCGAGACTCTGAAAATGAAATCCAGAATCTCGTTTTATAATGGTTGAATTGCAGTTCAGGGTGAAATCCCAGTCTTGTATGGCATCTACTGTGAAAATGAGGACCTATAACTATACTCAAGGCCTACAAGGCCCCTAAAAATGATGTGTGTAGATTGACCCATAGGGAGGTACACTGTACTACAAAAGAACTTGCATTTCTAATTCCTGCAGACAGAAGTTCGAGGGACGTGCCCAGCAAGGATAAGAAGGGTGGGAGGTAATGGTGGAAGGATCATAAGGCTAGATCCGCATGAATTTATTTTCTTGCACTCACTAGCAGAGATTCTGCATTTAATGCTGCAGCTTGAGGAGCTGGAAAAGTCTCCTATAGTCTGTTTGGATGGCTGAGCCATGGGTAAGAGGGTGACCAGTGAGTGGACCTCTTGGTTCACATAGAGAAAGGGATTCAAAGGCTTAGGGAGCTTGGGAGACAGACATGCTTTTCACCAATATTATGAGAAATAAATGTGTGAAGGGAACTGTCTCATCTTGGAGAGCTAGCTGTTGACCTTCTCAGCAAGCTGCCCCTCTTAGCTGAAACCACAGGCGCTGAATTGGGGAACCTAGGTGTACTGGAGTATCTGGATCCTGGGGTGACAAGGGCCCAGTGTTGAACACTTAGCTGCTAAAGGTAAGATGGGCCTGATTACTATAAGGGGCCACAGATTACCTCAGCAATCAGAGTAGTTATACAGACCCACAGCATTGGCTAAATGGTTATGTTCTTCCTAGAGTGAATAGATGGGAAACCTTCCTTCTTGTGAATCATAAATGCAAAGTGAGAACCCCTCAATCAAGTCCCACACTTGAGCCAGTTTATTGACCAAGGATCCCTCAAATGAAGGGCAGCTGTGTCCCTTGAGGAAGGACTGGGGTACACTGCCAAAATTTTTATACTATCTTATTTCTTATTTCTTTAGAGAAACTTTGCCACTACATATTCCCATTTAACAGACAGGGAAACTGAGGCACAGAGTTTTCCTGAGAAAATTAGGATTTGTCACCCAGCAGTGTGACTGCATATTCAAAAAATTTCCCCAGAAAATTCAGCATGGAAGAAGGAGCTAAGAAGCTTGGACCTATGCTGGACACTTAACTGCCCTGTCCATACTACCTAGACCATGTGGTGGGAGGAGCAGCCACACATCCAGAGAGTTCACTTGCTGCATGCTGGGTTAGAAATCTCCTCACCATGGGGCCAAGGATTTGGCTCAGTGGTTCCAGCGCCTGTCTTGCAAGCGCAAGGACCCGGGTTTGATCCCCAGTTAACCACATACCATACTGGATGTGGAGACTCACGCCCAGCAGCAACCAGTACCACATACCACAGTGCCGGGCGTGGTGGCTCACACCTGTAATCCCAGCACCTGGGAGGCAGAGGCAGGAGGATTGCTGTGATGTGAGTTGGAGGCTGAGCTCAGGGCCTGCCTGAACTACAAAGCGAGACCCTGTCTCAAAAAACCTTAAAAAAAAAAAAAGAAAAAAAAGAAATCTCCTCACCGTCATCAAGAAGACAGGTGATGGAGAAGCAGAAGGTGGAAGAACCAGTTTGTATTTTGACCAGGCTGTCTGCACTTCAGTTTTGTTGACTAAGAAAGGGAAGGTGAAGGCTCCAGTGTCTGTGTTGCTCCTAAATCCCTGATTCCAAAGGCTGTGTTGTGTCAGAGCCGGCACCCAACAGCCCTGAGTAACCATGTCTGACACTGCACAGAGTACTCATGGGAAGTGAGCTGAGCTGCCAAGGAGGGAGCTGGGAGGGTGACAGTTCAAGGACTTAATGCAGGCTCTGTCCTTGCCTGTGAGACTCTGGCCAGGTTCCCCAAATCCTCCTGGCCCAGTGGTGGTGAACCTATGGCACCCATGTGGGCTATTTCTTACTGCTGAAAGTTCTAAAAGGTTTTCTGCCACTGTCATAGCCTGTTTCTGTAGAACAGGATGGTGACATCTGCTCCTGGGACTTCCAGGGTGCTGGACGGTGGCCACAGCCTGAGGTTTTACTTCCTCTCCTACCTCAGGCCATGGCTACAAGGCTCATCTCCCCAGCTGGAGGAGGTAAAGCGCTTCTGGCTTCTTTCCCCTTTCCTTTTCCGGAGCCTGAGAAAGCCTCGGGATGCTGTGGGGGCCCAGCTACCCTCACAAAGGCTCTGGCTTGGGTTCTGTCTTGCTCTTCTCCCTTTGGCCTAGTTTCTTTGCTCCTGTGTGCATTGGTGCTGATTGCGTGGAGGTCCAGCAGCTTTCTGCATGTGAATACCTCAGCTGGGTATCACATGGCTGCCAAAAGCAGGGGGGGATGGCAAAGACTGCCATGCGGGGTCACGTGTGCATGTATGTGACCCGGAACTGATGCGATCCTCCTGCCTCAGGCTCCCAAGTGCTGCAAACAGCATGCTTGGCTGGGAAGAGGCTTTTATGACTCACTCATCCATGTGCTAGAGAATCATGCTTTGATGTGAGTGCATATACAGTGGTCAGTTTGGACACACATGACATGCATACATGTGGGTGTCCGTGTGCTTACACAAACATGGGTGTTCTCTGGCACACAGTGCACACACATGCATGTGTGTTCGTGCACACAGGCACGGGTGGATGTGCACACATGCAGGGACATGTGGCCCTGTCTCAAAAAATAGATAAATACATTTTAAAAAATCCTCCTCCCATTCTACTTCAAGTGTAAAGTTGCCAGTGAAAAGCAAATTATCTCTCATGGGCATGAAAGAAACAAGAGACAGCTGGGTAAAAGGAACACCTTCATTCTGGACCAGCCTCTCCTCATTCTGAAGCCAGACATCCTGAGATGTGCCACCTTCTAGAGGGAGAACATTTTTAAAATTGATTTTATTAGTACCTTTTATATATACGTTATGATCACATTCAACACTGAGGGTTTGTACCTGTACATGACACATCTTGATTCTCATTTTTCCCATTCCCTTGCCCTCCCTACAACTCCCTGCCTGGAGGGAGAGCATTTAAAAAAATAAAACAAACAAGCCAAGTTCATGGATCGCAAGGCTTAACACAGCAAGAACGATAATTCTCCTTCAAATCTATATGCTTAACACAATTCCCAATCAAATCCCAGCAGGATTTCTTATAAGTATAGACAAGCTGATTCTAATATGTATATAGAAAGGCAAAGAAACTAGAATAGCCAAAACAATTTTGCAAGGGGGGGGGAATGAAGTTGGAGAAATTGTACCACCTGATTTTAAGACAATATGAAACTATAGTGATCAAGATGCTGTGGTGTTGGTGAGGGAAACAGAGATCAATGGGATAAAATCCACCCACAAAATATGCCACCTGGTTTTTGATGAAGGTATAAAGACAATAGGATAGAAGAGAGGCCATTTTTTTTCAATGACTGGTGTTAGGACAATTGGATATCCAGATTTAAAAAAAATGAACTCCAGCCTAAACTTTTTACCTAATATAGAAATTAAGAATAGGACATTCATATGTAATATGAAAAATGTAAAACTTTTAGAAAAATATAAGAGAAAAAAAAGGAGAAAATCTCTAATGTCTAGAGCTAGGAAAAGAATTATTAGACATGATAACAAAAAACAGATCTATAAAAAGTAAGATTAAGAAATTAGATCTCATCAAAATAAAAAATTATTGCTCTGTAAAAGACAACATTAAGAGAATGAAAAAGCAACTTACAGACCAGAGAAAATATCTGTGAATCATACATTCAACAGAAGACTTGTATTCTTTATATATTTATTATGAACGCTCAAAATTCAACAACAGGGCTATGTGGTGATGTACTCCTATAATCTTAGCACAAGGGAGGCTGAGGCAGGAGGATTGCTGTGAGTTTAAGGCCAGCCTAAGCTACAAATCAAGACCCTGTCTGAACCCCCCCCCATATATCAATAAGAAAACTAACAGCCTTACTTATGCAAATGGCCAGAAAAAAAGTTCAGCATTACAAGCCAATAGAGACACATAAGCTAAAACAGTGAGGAGGCACACACCACACCGTGCATCTGTTAGAATGCCTAAGAGAAAAATCTCCGACCATATCAAATGCTGATGGGGACATGAAGCAACTGAAATGCTTACACACCGTGGGTGGGATGGACACTGGGACAGTTGCTGTGATCAACAGCTTGGTAGTCCGTTAGCAACTCCAACGCAGCATATCCATGTGACACTGCCAACCCATTATTTACCCAAGGGTAATGAGAATGTATGTTCACACCAAAGTGTGTCCACAAGCATGCCTGGCTGCTCTCTGTAATTGTCCCGAACTGGAAACAACCCAAATACTCTTCCATGGGTGAGCAGTTAAATGGAGACTGACCGAGCCATGGAGAGAGAAACAGCCGAGCCATGGGAAAAACAAACCACTGATCCACACAGCCTGGATGATTCTCAAAGGCACTGGGTTGGGAGGAACAGGCCAGTGCTCGACAGCTCATATCCTGCATGATTCCAGTTGTGTGACACTCTGGAACAGGTGACTCAAGACGACAGAGGACAGCAGAGGAAGGGCTAGACATTAGGGCGGGGAGGCGTTGAATACAAAGGGGCTTGGAGGGTGATGAAACTGTTCTTGCATCCTGACTGCGGTTGCAAGAATCTATGCAGGTGATAATTTCACACACACACACACACACACATACACGATCATGTGTGTACACACACACAGGTGGAGGTTGTCCTTTTCTCTATGGATCAAACATCTGATACTATTTGACTATTGGAAAGAGTCATTATTTCACTCCTCCTTGAGGACAGGAGATGATACAGGGGCTGACCAGACATGCCTATCACCTGCAAAAGTGAGAAGTTAAACATCTTGCAAAGAACATCCCTACTGACTCCCAGCTGGATGCTACAATTCCTTTCTGCCACCACTTTACTGAACACGAGCCTTTTCCCTCTATCACAATGTGCCCACAACTACAGGGACCATGTTTGGGGATCCTAAATGGGCGGGGGTCATCTCAGTAAGAATGAGCGTGCTGTGGACAGAGCAGGACAAAATGTCTGACCCTGAGATTGACTGCAGGGACCCCGTGTTGCTGCCCTGTCTGTCCTAGTTGGAACCTTTTCTCCCTTTTCCCTCGGAAAAGGGGATAGTCACGTGGAAATGCAACTCCTGATAAACAGATAAGCAGATTAGGGCTGGCAGAAATTAGGTCCCTCAAAGCAATCAGGCTGAAGATAAAACAGAAATTTAATGAAAATTGAAAATACAATCCATATTACGTAGCCATTAAAAATGATGTTTACCAGGAATTCGTAATAGCATGAAAAATGCTTGTATCACCACATTGAGCAAGAAGACAGCAAATTACCAAATTGCATGTATAGTTGATCACAATTATATTTTAAAAGATGTATAGTCAAAAGTCGGGCAATAAATACATTGCAACGCTGCCGGTGCCTGCCTTGCAGCGGGAGAAGACTTCCCCCACCATTCTCAACTCTAATCTACAGATCCCAAATATTTTCTAGAATGACTGCATAAATGTAATTTAAATTAACCTTTAAATGTAGAAAACAGAACATTGGACCGTTATTTTTAAAATACAAGTTGGAGTGCCGGTGTCACATGCGTGAAGAATCCCATATTTATTCAGAACCTCTCATGTCCTCGGTGTCCTCTGTGGAATGAAACCATCACTGCCGGCTCCCTGTGCAGGAACGTGCAGCCTCCGCGTGCCCCGCAAGTGCGCGCTGTCTCTGTGACTGCACTGCACCTGCAGCCCTGGGGCAAGCTCAAGGGTCAGGCACAGACATTGATAAAGTCAGCTTCCTTTTGGCAGTCTCACCAAGTCTGACCCTCTATCATCAACCCAAGCATGGCCCTACGAGATCCCAGTTGATATCCTGGTCGGTCTTGATGGAATCTTCAGCCTCCCGGCTTAGCCTCTGAGCACGTCAGACCCCTGTCCTTTGTATCTGGTGGCCCATTCTTTCTCTGCCAGCCTCTCCTGGTTGACGGAGTCCACCTGTCAATCACAGGCCCTGGCCGCGGCCTTTGAGGACTTAACATGGGGCCCCTGGGCCTCTGGCCTCTGGGAGTTAATGCCTGCCTCTCTCAACACTGGCATTCTTCCGCTGGGGCTGTGACCGCTCAGGCCACCCGGCCAAGCCCCCGGAGTGTCCTGGGGCTTCTCACAATGCCCTGCCGCCTTCATTAGCCCTGTGGGTCTTCTGGGCCCCTTCCCAACGCGAGGCGCCATTCATACTGATCCCCACCCCCCAAATTCAGTGTTAGGCCACCTGACCCCTGTCGACAGCAATTTCTGTGACAAGGCTCTGTGTGTAAAAGGCCAGCGGCATCCTTTCTACGCAGATGAAGCCCTGAGCGGCCATCTGTGACCCTGCCCATGTCCCCCTGCCCTCCCTGCTCTGGGGATGGGACCGTGGGTGGGAGGCTGCTGGGGTGTGGAGTGCATACCCAGTGCAGCTGGTCTGACACCTGGGGTCCCTGGGGAAGATTCCGGAGAGGAAGGAGAAAAGCAGTCAGCGCTGGTAAAGGGAAAGTAAGCACTGGGTGGGATCGATGGCAGGCAAAAGTGGAGCTGAACCCCAAAGAGGACAGGACGTGAGGGGGTGTCAGTCCGTGTCACCTACACTATGTTCTGTTGGGTCTCTAGGCTAGCTCAGATTCCAGGACAGGAGGTCCTTGTCACCCTGCAATGGAAAGAATGTCAAAGACTTTCTAGGCGTGTTTAAAACTGCTCAGGACAGTGTCTCATCTAGTCCTCCCGGTCCCCATACTGCACTGTAGGCCTTGGTAATGTCTTCATTAAACAAGAAACCCGCAGGACGCCCGAAGGTGCCACTGGAATGTTTACACGGGGAAAGCCTCAACCTGTGACTCCGACAGTGACTGAAGGACAGTTTAAAGTGGGACAGCCACCAGCTTCCAGGCATTTCTATAGGGAGCTTGATGGGCATCTGCTCATTTCCACATCTGTCCCAGATGTTGATGGGAACTGGAAATTCACAGGGTGCTGGGAATAGGGAAGGGAGGAGCCAGACACGACGGTGCACACCTGCCAGGCCGGCGCTCTCGAGGACTGAGGCAGAAGGAAGAACTTTTACAGTTCTATGACTGTACGTTAATAATTGTATTTTTAATTAGCTCTCTAGTTTTATATCTTATTTTTCTCATATGACCAAGCTTACTCATACAAACACTATAGATGCCCAGTCTGGTCCATTGAATGACCCTGTCTCAAAATAAAAAAAGGACAATAAGGGCTGTAGACATAGCTCAGTGCAGGGGCCCTGGGTTCAATACTGAGTGCTACAGAAAAAGTGGACAGGTAAGCAAGGGATCCCACTAATCAGCAAGACAGGAGAGCTTCCCTCCCCCTTTCCAGAGCCCCTCGCTAGGAGACAGAAATCACTCACGTTTTCAGGCCTGGCCAGCCACACAGCCTCAGCAGGGTCCTCGGGCTTTCTGGCCTCTTTCTGTCCTCTAGAAGGTAAGAGTGTGAGCTGCAGGCGGAGGCGGGTGCTGATAGCAACACTCCGCTGTGCTGTACCAAGGGAGGGGCATCCAGCTGGGCAAGGGCTGGCTAAGCCCCTAGCACAGGAGCAGAAGCTGGGTCTGTGCCCTCCAACAGCAGCCTGGCTGCGGTCCCCTTCTCAGCCAGGGGACAGTGTCACCAAGGCCCCAGCACCATGGTTTCAGTCACAGGGGTGTTTCCTTTGTGAAAAAGTCACGTCCCAGGCCACTGTTATTAATATTAAAAAGAAACAAACCAACAACGAGAATTCTGTGCCTGCAGTGTGATCTGGGGAGAAAACGACGTGGCAATTACTCTGAACTGGGAGGAAAGCCACATGACAGATGGTCTTTAAAACCTGGGGTTCACAACCTGGATGCTCCCTATAAGGAGTCCTGGCCTTGGGTTCCCTCCTTTCTGGGTCAACTCACTGCTGTGAAGAACCAGCACTAGACACTGGCATCCTGCTGAGGTCCCAGGGTACTGGCAGAGGCTTCCCGTGGCCAAGGAGGGGGAAGAAAGCCACAAGAAAATGATCAGTGCACACCGTATGCATATGTAGCTGTGTCACACTGAACCCCATTAGCATGGACAATTGATTCGTTTTTAAATTTTTTTAAATGTAAAAGACTTGGGGGTGGGGGATAAGATCTTGGCTGATGAAAAAGCCAATGTAGAGGGTGGGGTGGAGCTCAGTGGTAGAGCGCTTGCCTAGCATGTGCAAGGTCCTGGGTTCCATCCCTGGCATCACAGCAGGGGGCAACACATAAGACAGACGGGGGCTACTTACCTGGCAGGGGCAATACTCTGATCATGAAGGTGGCTTTCCCAGGGTGAGATTCATCTGTTGTACTCCGGATGTGCCGACCCCTGCGATTTCCCCAAATGTGGGCAACTTGACCATATAATTTGCGGTAGTGGGGGACTGCATTCGCATTTTCTCCTCATAAAACAAAACAGGTGGGGGGTAGAGATTTGGTTCCATCCAGGTAGGGACCAGAGGCGGTCTACCTGGCATGTCTCAGGGTCCTTGGCAGACATCTAGATTTTATCCATACTGAAAATGGCATTCTCCAAGGATGGCTGCAGCCATGATCCTGCGCTTGGTATAGTGTTGTACCAAGGGGCTTCTGTGTGCTTTCCCTCTTGAAGCTGATGACCTGTAATTCTGGCAGAAGTGGCACCACCTAACCTCTGAGGCTGGGTCATTAAAAGCCATTAAGTTTCCTTCCTATTCTCTATTAGGGTTTTCACCCTGAGAATCTGCTGAGGAAGCCCAAGACATATGAAGAGACCCATGTGGATGTACCAATAGCCCCAGGTGAGGTCCCCACCAATAGCCAGCATCAACTACTGGCAATGAGACTGAAGGAGTTTCCAGAGTTTCCAGCCCCCAGCCTTTGAGAGACCTCTAGTACTCAAGTCTTCCCAAATGATGGTGCAGACATTAGGGAGGAGACCCAAGCTATTCCCATTAAACCCTTTCCAAATTCTTAACACACAAAAATCTATGAGCAAAATAAAAGGGTGGTTATTTTGAGCTCATAAATTTGGAGCTATTTGTTACACAGCAATGGTAACCAACACACCACTGAGCTAGCTATAAAGCTATATTAACAGCTATAACTGTTATCTTTAGACAACTTGCAACAGAATGGGGGAAATGGTTGAAAAAGCACTCCAGACACTGGGAGTCTGAATTTCTTGGAGAAAGGTAGCTGAAAAATCAATATTTTAAACAAACATTCCCCAGGATTCTGAGGCATAACAAAATGGGCAACATTGCTGATGGAGGGGTGAGGAAGCTATCTTGATTGTGATTGTCTTAGTTGTTCTTATCAATGAAACTTACAAACAGATTCTAGTTTACTTAAGCCCCAAATGGGACTCTCCAAATGAGTATAGACATCCACGTCCCCTCCTCCCTCTCTCTGTTTGGCCCTTGTCTTTGTACATCTTCTGTTGATATAAAAGAACTTCTGAGACTGAATGCTTTCTAAAGGGAAGTGTATTTAGTTCAGGGTTCCGGAGGCTGGAAATCCAAAATTGGGCAGCTGCATTAGATCAAGAAGTGACATTGGGACAGGAGCTCATGCACAGTTGAGTGACAAGATAGCAGGATCTTGTCAGAAATAGATACTGGATCTCTGAACATTTGATGGACCAGAATCACTGTGACTGAGTGGGTTTTTATGAGGCAAGGCCTAGCTGGAGGAAGTGGGGCATCACCTTGGGGGCCCTGTCTCTCCCCCATCCCTTCCTCTTATGTTCTTCTTTACCCACTCTGCTTCCTGGCTGTCATGAGGTGAGCACTCTTCCTCCACCGCACCCTTCTGCCATATTTCTTCCTTGAAGCCAGTCAAATGTGAAGTTAAACCTCCATGGCCATGAGCCAAAATAAACATC
>PVIR01031586.1:0-19132 GCA_004026965.1 Petromus typicus
AAAAATTTACCAGTCATAGCAAAATTCAGAGGAAGAGCTTACCCTAGTCATAGTCTGTGTCATTTAATTCTATTATTGAGGTTTTGACTGTGTCTCAGTTACTTTTCTCATTGCTGAGACAAATTTTCAACACTCAAAGGTAGAAGGAGGAAAGGTTTATTATAGCTCACAGTTCGTAGAGGTTTCATTTCCTAATTGGCTGTCTCAAAGGCAGACTGTGATGGCAGAGGAGCCTCACAAAGGAGAAGCAGTTCATGGCAGGCAGAAGGCAGCAAAGCAGCAAAATGACGAAGAAGCAGCAGCAAGTGACCACAGCACCCACCTTTCTGTCTCTTATATTCGACTCAGGCTACACACCTTTAGGGCAGGTAGCACTTGCACCCAGAGGGGGACACCCTTGATCCTAGAATTGCACCATAAATCAATTCTAGTATCTCAGTCTTAATCCCAGCATATACACTGTAGATCGAGCCACCACTGAAAAGCCCCACCTATGACTGCATGAGTCTTTGGGGGACATCTAGACACAAACCATAGCAGTGTGCATGTGTGCGTGCATATTTAAATAGGGCAGGGAGTGAGACTGTTTTGCTTATGATTTTATTTCCAATCTTTAGCTTAGTGCTTGGCATTTGGAGAAGTTTAATGAGTGTTTATTCAATGAATGAGCCATGTTCTTTCTTTGGATCTGGCAGTGATGAGGTTTGATGAAGAACTGACAGAATTTAATTCTCTAAGTTCTTTGAATAATATTGTTTATGCAACTCTGAAGAGATTATGGAAATATTACAAGTTACATTGTCTATGACCAGCAAATCAAAGTTTTGGTGACATTGGTTTCAAATTTGAAATTGTCTTTTTGTTTAACATTTCTGTATTTTATAGTAACAATTTATTTTAATCAAGGAATGTTTGGTTGTAAGAAACTCACTGGAACTAACTTACGTTGAAGAATTTGTTTATTTGTCTTTAGCAGAAATCAGATGAATTTCATAGTGCCCAAGGGCAAGAAGGATAAGCCAGGTCTCTGAAATATTGGTAGATACTGTAGTAGCTTGTCTGCATCTGTGTCCTGGTGTGCAGCATATTCTGTAGTAACTTTGTTTACTTTATTCTTTTTCCTTTCAGTTTCTCTGAAAATTTCTGACTGAGCTCCTTACACAGGAGCTCAATCCTAGGCTACTAGAGAGGAAGTTATAAAATATATATTCGTGTGTGGGGGGATCTGATTGGCAGCTTGGGTCCACTCTCCATTTGTGCTAGAGTCAAACGGAGCTCCAAGTCGTGTATTATCAAGCTGATTTCTAGAAGCCAGTTTTAACACAGACATGGCCTGGACAGGTCCCCAGAGAGGTGTCCATTACCTTGTTTCAGAAATTCTTTTTAAAGAGCTTCCAAATTTAACTATAGACATTTTCTCTTTGTCTTAACAGTAGCATTGTTTATCATTCGAGAGGAATGATGAATATTTATCAGAGCCATTTGCAATAGAGTAAAAAAGTCATGCCAAAAATTATTTTCAGGGCCGGGGATATAGCTCAGTGGTTCCGGTGCCTGTCTTGCAAGTGCAAGGACCTGGGTTCGATCCCCGGTAACCATATAACAATATTGGGCGTGGAGACTCACGCCCAGCAGCAACCAGTACCACATACCACAGTGCCGGGCATGGTGGCTCACGCCTGTAATCCCAGCACTTGGGAGGCAGAGGCAGGAGGATTGCTGTGATGTGAGTTTGAGGCTGAGCTCAGGGCCAGCCTGAACCACAAAGTGAGACCCTGTCTCAAAAAATCTTAAAAAAAAAAAAAAAAAAAAATATATATATATATATATATTCAGTGGTTTTGAAGTTGAAATACTTTTTCCTTCAGAGGAAAAAGTTTGAAAAAAAATGGAGTATGATCTAGATAAAATATTCTCTTTCATTTACTCAGAAGTTCAGTGTAAAATTACTGTTCATTTCTAAGGATTCAACACTGTATCACCAAGTTTACATATAAAATTTTAAGTTGTGTCATGTACTAGTACAAATTTTCAGTGTTGATTGTAATCATGTTGTGTATATAAAATGAACCAATAAAATCAATTAAAAAGAATGGTAATAACAAAATGAAACCAATCTCTTAGACCTGCTATTTGAATGGAACACTCAATTTAGTTAAATAGTGGCCACATAAATGCAAAATTTTTTACAGACAAGTTGCAAATAGAAGTTCTACAAAAATTCAACCTCATTTTTTTTTTTTTTTTTTGAGACAGGGTCTCACTTTATAGTTCAGGATGGCCCTGAGCTCACTATGTAGCCCAGGAAAGCCTCAAACTTACAGCAATCCTCTTGCCTTTGCCTCCCAAGTGCTGGGATTCCAGGCATGAGTCACCATGCCCAGCATTGTGGTATGTAGTTACTGGGGATCGAACTCAGGACCTTGCACTTGCAAGGCAGACGCTGGAACCACTGAGCTAAATCCCAGGCCCCCTCAACTTCATTTTTGATTCATACCTCCTTGAAGGATTTAGCTGCTGTATGTATGTGTGTGCATGCATGTGCATATGTATGTATTATACCAGCACTTGTTTGCATGTCAGATTTATTAAATATTTATTTGTTCTAGCCAATCAATATACTAAGCTGAAGAATGATCCTTTTTTCTATTCATTGTTCTCAAAAATCTGGTCCACAACAGCACCATAGATACACGGAGTGGCTACTACCACCTGGAAGGAACTGGCGCCTAAACTGATGGACTCAGTGGTGTTATGGGGAAGATTGTGCATCAGTGGAAGATTATACTGCCTCGTTGTTGCTGTACTCTCATCTCTCTGAATTTTCTATTTTTCTTTGTTATTCCTTACATTCTGGGCTTTCACCATTGGTCCATAAGCTGGTTACTGTTGTTAAACTGTTGGCATTTTTTTTGGTGGTGGTGGTGGTAGTACCAGGGGTCAAACTCAGGCCTTTGTGCTTGCAAGGTAGATGCAGTGCCACAGAGCTAAATCCCTGGCCCATTTTTGTTGAGATGACAGTGTGATCTTATGAAAAATTTCCTTACTGTTTAAAGTAATTAATCTGTTTGGAGCACGTTAACTGAGCAGTATTTCTGCAATAGCCCTTCCTCTTTCTCGTCAGCGTTTTAGTGGCTGAAACCCCTTCCCCTGGCGTTCAAGACCAGTCGGTGTGACGGCACAGCTCCCCAGGCTGCCCCATCTGCAGCTCAGCTGGTGACGGGCATGCCTAGAGCCGGCACTGCGGGTTTGTTCCTTGTACATTTCTCAAACTCTCCTTTTTCCTTTTCTGCTTTCATTTACACTCTTTTGGCTTTTGTAGGACAAACCAAATAATAATGGAGCCTGTTTTGTGACATATATGAACTTTTTCATTTGTGTGCAAAGCCTGTCACCGTCATGGATGTGGTCTCTATTAAGAAGTTCTATAGTCCAGTATTCTTCTGTTTTCAAGATCACTTCAAAGGAAAATAGAACTGAACTAATTTTACTGGTCTTTGTAACAGTTGAACCCAGTAAGAGGTTAGGCGCCGTGTCCAGGAACTTAGTATTCTGCCTTATGCTGAGAGGCACTGTAATTTTCCTTGGTAGCATAGTCCATTTTACTTTTATTTTTATCTTTAAAAAATTCATTTACTTAAAGATTATTATTATCTAGCATTCAGAGTATTTTTAGAGGCTAATTATGGAGGCAGGTCACCTTTGAATTAGCGAATGTTCTAAAAAAAATGCTCTTTGAAAGCAAGTAAGAAGTGCTAATTTTCTGGGTTGGACATTATCTCTGCCTGAGATTTTCAGGATTCTTTTGTATTGGTGTTCAGAATATTTTATTGTCTTGGAATTTATGAAGCATTAGAAACATCTCAAGAGTAGTAGAATCAGTACTATTTATTTAAATTTTAAAGTCAGTTTAGTTATAGCTGGGCTTGATGTTGATTGTAGTTTGTCAAGAAATGACTGATAAATAGCTTTCAATTGCTAAACTAATTTGTTGAGTATGTATTTTGTAAAAGTAGGATTACTTTACATGATTTAATTTAATCCATGCAAATCTGTGGTAGGAATTTATATTTTCTTCTTTTATACCAACTTAATTGTGGTATAATTTACATGTAATAAAAAGTAATCCATTTCCATGAATTTTGGCAGCTGTTAACACCTGTATCCAAATTGGCCAAAATACAGAGCATTCCCTTTTCCCTACAAGTGAACTCCTTCCACCACCACCCCTGTAACTCTTGTGTTACCTTCTCCCTGAAACCATGAGCTGTTCTGGCTATTTTAGAATTTTGTATACATGGGATCATATACCTACAGCCTTTGTATATGGTTTCTTTCAGCATTTTTCATATCTGTCCATACTATTGCTGTATATATTGCTTTTTTTCTTTTATTCTAGAATGATTTTACCACAATTTTTTGGTTCTTCGTTTGATTGTGTCCAATTTTGAATAAAGTAGGTATTACATTTCTGTGGATATGTTTCTGTGAAAGAATGTTTTTGTTTTTCTTGGATAAATATCTAGGAGTGGTATTACTATGTGGTAATCCAAGTATTTGTTTAAATTTTAAATATGTAGTAAACTTTTTTCCAATGTAGTTGTACCATTTCACATTTATGAATGTTCTAATTATTCAGAATTCTTGCTGACATTTGGTATGGTTGTTCTAAATTTCGATTGTATGTTATTTAGCCATTTAAGTGTGGGTCCATATCTGGACTTCTGTTGTATTCCCTGGATGAATTTGTGAATTAAGTGAATATAATACTTTTAAATTCTGAGGCTGTATAGGAAGTCTTCACATGAGCTTATATATGTCCTCCTTCTTTTCCAAAGCTGTTTTGGTTATTTTGAGTCCTTGTATTTCCATAGAAGTTGTAGAACCACCTTGAGAAATATTATATATAGAGTCTGCTGGAATTGATCTGAGGATCAACTTGTGAAGAATTAATGTTTTAATAACATCAAATGGTAACCTCTCCATCTAAACTTCTCCATCTAAATGGCCTTTAATTTCTTTCAGCAGTACTTGATAGTTTTCAGTGAGCATGTCTTACGTAAATCACATTAAATTTACTTCTAAACATTCCATAAGTTGGATTTATAGCATAAACATTTTTTTCTGATTTCTTTTTCTGATTCTTTGTTGGTAGTCTGTTGAAGTACAGTTGGTTTTGTTAGTTAACCATGTATGCTGCTGTATCCCTAAAACAATCATGTTATTTGTGAGGAGACAGGCTCTTTTTTCTTTCTAATCTATATGATTTATATTTCTTATTCTTGTTGTTTTTCTGCTGGATAGTTCTCCCTGCACAGTGTTGAGTAGTAGCAGTAAGATCAGACATCCTTGCTTTATTCCTTATTTGTGTATGTGTGGTATCAAGGATTGAACTCAGACCTTGTGCTTCCAAGGTAAGTATGGTAGCACTTGTGCTAAATCCTCAGTCCTATTTCATTTATTTATTTTGGTACTGAGGATTGAATTTGGGATCTTGTGCTTGCAAAGCAGATATCAGAACCACTGAGTTAAATCCCCAGCCCTCTTGCTTTATTCCTAATCTTAAGAAGGACTTAGTCTTTAAGTGTAGTAATTGTCAGGTAGAGGGGCCTTTTTTCAGTTTTAAGAGAGTTCTCATCTATTTTAACAAGCTACGAATTTGTATAAAAGAATTTTAATATGTTAGCTTTGTCTGTTTCTTGGGATATAGTTTGTCTTTATTCTGATATATGGCGAATAAACTGATTTTCTTTTTTTAATTTTTAATTTTAATTTTAATTTATTTGAGACAAGCTTTTACTATGTAGTTCAGGCTGGCCTTGAACTCATGGTGATCCTCCTGCCTCTGCCTCCCAAGTGCTGGGATTATAAGAATGTGCCACTATGCCTGGCTGAATAAACTGATTTTCAAAAATTATGCTAATGTTGTATTCTGGGGACTAATTTTACTTGATCATTATGTATCATTCATTTTATGTATTATATGTATTGCTGGATTTGATTTGTTTATGTTCATTTTTCTTTTCTTCAGCATCGTGATTGAACCCAAGGTCTTTGCCAAGGCTACTTGCTTAACTCTTTTTTTTTTTTTTTTTGAGATAGAGTCTCCCAAGGCTGGCCCTGAGCTCAGCCTTAAACTCACAGCAATCCTCCTGCCTCTGCCTCCTGAGTGCTGGGATTATAAGTGTGAGCCACCACACCTGGCACTGTTGGTATGTGGTTACCCGGGATCAAACCTGGGCCTTTGTCCTTTGCCCTTGCAAGGCAGGCACTGGAAACACTGAGCTAAATCCCCAGCTTGCAAGTACTTTTCTTATTAGGTTTAGGATGATCAGGTTGCAGTAGTGGGTGCTGATATATATAAATATTTAAGAGTAGGTAAAATTTATTGAGTGAAAGGTAGCTTCTGTCTAGGAAAGGAAGAAGGGGGACCAGAAAGTTGGTTGCCTCAGTGCTGATACTTTGTATCTATAAAATAAATAGTCTTTTATCTAAGTTGCTAAATTTATTGGTATAAAATTTTTCATAATCTCTTATTTAAAAAATGTATAAAATTCATAGAGACGTCACTTGCCTTTCCTGATCTTTGTAGTTTGCCCTGCCCCATTTTTTTCTTTAGTAATATTATTAGTGGCATATTAGTTTTATTTATATTCTCAAAAAATCAGCTTTTGACTTCGTCCTTATTTCAGTAATTCTGTTTTCTAGTATATTAATGTCCATTCTGATATATTCATTCTCTTCTTGAACTCTTCTTTTTTTGTCTATTAAGGTCAGAGCTCAAGTCACTGATTGTATATCTTTTTGTCTAACAGTGGTAATCAGTGTTATATATTTTCACTTATATAAGTGTTGCTTTGGCTACATTGTGCAAATTTTGTTACATTGTGTTTTTGTGTAATTTATTATACTTCCTGATTTTCAGTTTGATTTCTTTTCAACCTATAGGTTATTTAGAAATGTATCATTTAGCTTCCAGAAGCTTCTACAAAGTATCTTGCTTTGATTGATTTTGAATTTCATTGTGGTCAAAGAATATTCTTTGTATGATTTAAATCACCTTAAATTTTATGAAGCTTGTTCTGTGGCTTAGGATTTGAACTACATACTCTAGTAAATGTTCCACGTACACTGAAAAGGATGTGTGTTCTTTTATTCTTTGAAGAGAGTGTTCTGTGAATAACAGGTCAAAAGTTGTTCAGATGTAACATATTCTTCCTGATTTTCTACTTTTATAGTTGTTCAGAGGTGGACATTGACATATGAGCATAATTTCAGGTTTATCTTAAGTGTGTACTATATCTTTATTGATTTTATATCTAGTTCTAGCAGTTGTTGAGAGTGAGATGTAAAAATTGCAGACTATAATTTTAGATTTGTATACTTGTCCTTATCCTATTACTTTTTGCTTCAAGCATTTTGAAGGTTAGTTGTTAGATGCATCAATATTTAAGTTTATTTATAATAACTTTAATTGATAATGTTTACCTTTGGATGTATGTTTATTCTGATATCATTTTTGATTGATATTTGTATAATATAGTCCAATTTTCCTTTTTATTTATTTGGATCTTTACATTTGAAACAGATTTCACATTGGCAATATGTAGTTGGATCTTGCTTTTAAGTCTAATCATCTTTGCCTCTTCATTGGGATATTTAGACTATATTTAATGTGACTACTGATGTGTTGGGTTGATCATTTATAACATCATTCAGTGGTATAATTTTAGTGTCAGTAAATGCCTACATTTCTTTTAGTTACTTTTGTATTTCAGAGTGATTCTCTCCTTTGCAAGATCATGGCTTTGTTGTATCCAAAAAGAGGAACCCTATGTACTTATTCAGAGTAGGTAAAACAGAGATTTAAAAATTCTAGTCTGACCTTAGAACGCTGGATGCTTATAAACTAAGACTTTCATGGCAGTGTTCAAAGAGGCTTTATAATGTGTCTGTTTGTTTTGAACTACTCTGTTTTCTTTATTACTCTAATACTGCAGTCTATTGATCTATTTTCATCTTTAAGATCGTTTAAACAGAATTTGACTTAGGACTTTTCTGTTTTCTTGTATATTAATGTCCATTCTGCTATATACTTTCTCCTCTTGAACTCTTATTGTCTATTAAGGTCAGAGCTGAGGTCACTGATTTTATATATTTTTTCTAATAGTGCTAATTAGAAAATTACCACTTGGGACAGCCCACGAGTTCCCAGTCAGTTCCAGTTGCACAGAGGACTGTGTGGCATTGTCTGATCTCCTGTGGTTTTCACTGAGTCATTAGTCTACCAGGGAGCATACAATTGAGGTCTCATATTTCATTCTCCCAAAAGATACAAACCATATCTTATTTTCCAGTGTATGACATATTCCTATTAAATTCTGTGCAGTGGTATTCAATCTATCTTTACCTGTCTACTAATATGTAAACATTTATTTCTGTGTCAGACAAGACTCTTCTATATCTTAAAATTAAAAATAATTTTGTGTGATATAAGCAACAGAATTGTTTATAGAATAATTCTTGTAATTCTGTTCCCAGTCTCTGTCAAACCTATTTATTGAAATTCTTATTTATATTCAAGTTTTAGGCAAAATAATCATGTTTTGATTAAGACATATCTGTACTAGCACATGAAAAAGAAAACCATTAATGGCTTTCTCCTTCATATTTCATTTTTTTTCCTTTTGGATTCCATTCACATTAATATTACTAGTTACAGCCCTCTCCCCTTGTTTTTCTTCTGTCTTTGACTGTGGACTAGCTTGTAAAAGGGAGGAAACGAAATGTTTTGGTAGGATTATGTCTTTAGTCACGGAGAATTACAACCATTAAAAAATAAGCATGTTAAAAAATATGGCCAAGATGGATGCAAGAGGATTTAGGAACTTTTGGGAAATTTGGTGGGTTGAGGACTCAGACAGAGACCAACTGCATCTGATTTGTGAGGGGAATTGTCAGGGAACAAGGGAAAGAGAGATGGAAGGGAGTAGAGGAAGTAGCTGAAGGAGAAAGAGGAAAGGATTATTTTTTATAGTTCTTGTGTATTGAATATATTGCTATTTCCCCCTCCTTGGGCCTTAGAAGTTGGATTTTTTCCCCTCTTATTGTCTCTTTTCTATGGTAAGCCCTTGTTTGACAATGGGTTACATTCAGTGTATGGAAAAGTTACAGCTCATTTCTAGTTAGTTCTTCCTCTGTACTTATGCCTAAATCCCTTCATCTGGAGAAATGCCAGTTTGCCACTAAATTTAAATAAATAAGAACATGTCTCATCAATAGGGGTGGCAAATTTAGCCCCTCTTTAGAGCACTGAGCAATTTATGACCATATGTTAAATACCATAAAACAGCTTTAAAGATTTGGTCGCTGGCCATTGCCAGATTGCACCGTAGGAGTGCAGCAGCGCTGCGAGGGACTGGGAATGTTTCCTCCGGCCCTTGGAGGCCTCCGCAGCTCACTGATGTCACAGCCAAAAAGGCCTGTTTTCAAACATTCCTTTTATAAAGGTGAGATACTAAAAGATTCCGTTTCGGCATTTGGGCGCAAAGGAGGGAGGCCTTCTTTTGGATTCTTCAAGGGTCAAAAACGAGTATGGGAAGTATGTGGGAGAAAGAGTTTGGCAGCGGCGAGTGCAGAAGGCAGGCCCAGGGATAGGTGCTAGATGCCCTCTTCCCTTTTCTTGGAGCATGAACTGGACTTGTGCTTGACATAAGACAACCAAATACCACATTTCTCACTTAGTTTTTGCCAGGTTTTATGGGATTAATATTAATGTTAAAAGCAATTTTTAAAATCTCATACTAACGGGCTGCCAGTAGCAAGGAATTCTTTTCTTTCAGGAGTATGAGTCATTATTTGGTGAACTCCAAATATTAGCTCCTGTTACCGTCGTCACAGTCTGTGAGTCATGCGTGACTTTCAGTGGGCTGTGAGGATGAAGGTGTGTGCCAGCAAACATATGATTTTCGGTCACGTGATGCTGAGACCTTTGGGGCCTCTTAGTACACGTGAGAAAACTGCTGGATCAGGCAGGGGCGGTGTTATTAAATAGGAATGGTCACTGAAGAGCTTCCTCCAGGGTTTCTGTGACTGTTCTCTGCATACAAAGGAAGATGATGACATTTGGCTGTCAGAGGTCCAGGAATCCTAGCCTTCTCGAACGTTTTAAGTGCCAGTCCCAGGGCTGGCTTCCTCTCTGTTCCTGTGTGGTTTGCACTATATCCTTTTTGCAGCAGATCAGTATTTTCGACTATCCATCCTGACGGCTGTCCTCTGAATTCTTGGCAACTTGATCTCAGTTTGCAGAAAGCAGCTGGCATTCTTGTCTAGGAAGTACAGCTGGTGAGCTCCTGTCTTCCTCTTCCTAAGGCCAGGAAGCTCACTATTGTTACTTGTTACTACTTTCTTCCTTTGAAAGAACAAAAAACTTCAAACTTTGGCAAATTCTAAAGGTGCTGGCTAGCAGTTTGAAATTACAAAATTACCGTATCGCTTTCGTTGGTCCAGAAGTAAACTTGAGTGATCTTTCACATCATCTGTAAGTTTTGCCCAAGTTTTTCATAACATAGATAATGTGCATTGGCCACACCCCCACCCTATTGTAAATTAACTCATGCTTAAGTCTTTAGAGTTGCAGTGGAGGTTTTCATTTGTTTTGTTCCTGGCTTTGATGTTCAAGTTCAATCTAGTGACTTAGGCTGCATATTGCCCAGTTAATGCTTCCCAGAATTTGTTTCCCTCAATTCTGAGGGTATCCTATTTCTGTTACTATCATGCATTTAGTCTATTCACCAGGGATAAGACTGAAATATTTGTATTATACTTGCAAACTCTGTGATAAACACACAGATATTTGAAGTACATTTCATCACTATTTAATATTCAAACAAAAGTGCCATTTTAGTTGTTCCAAGTTATAGTACCAAAGTAACCACATTGTGAGAATTGGGAAAGCAAGGGGTCACCTTTTGACAACTTGATTTTCTTTATATAAAATGGGAATACCTTTAGCATAGTTCATCTAAGAGGACAATCTTTTAAATAAGAGGAGATAAACTCATGCATAATTTGTGGTATCTTTAATTGTTCATGATGGTATATATCTTTCCTACTTCTGATTATTCTTCTTTCCACCTTTAAAAAAAGAGTCCTTGGACTGGGGATTTAGCTCAGTGGTTCAGGACCCTGCCTTGCAAATGCAAGTGCCTGGGTTTGATCCCGGAAGCACATACAATAATACTGGGTGTGGAGACTCCGCCCACCGGCAATCAGCACCACATACCACAGTGGTGGCTCACGCCTGTAATCCCAGCACCTTGGAGGCAGAGGCAGGAGGATTGCTGTGAGTTGAAGGCTGAGGTCAGGGCCAGCCTGAACTACAAAAGCGAGACCCTGTCTCAAAAAAACAAAAACAAAAAGAAAACAAAACAGAACAACAAAAAAAGAAGTCTTAGGTAGGATTCAGTAGCAGCAGCAGCAGTGTAACTCTTGTTTTCTTTATGTTCTGGCTTCTAACATTAATGAGAGAAAAGAAAGACAAATTGTACTGCTTTACAGAAAAAGGATGAGGTTTCTAAAAATGGCTTTTAAGTCATGCTTAGGAACATCAGACAGGACGCTGATCAGAGTCTGCCTATGCCTATGTCTTCAAGGGTTTTACCTATTTTATCTTACAGCAGATTGTTCCTGGTTTAATATTTGTCTTTCGTTCATCTTGATTTTAGTTTAGTGCATGGTGAGAGATATGGGTCTACATTCAATCTATGGATAGCCAGTTTTCTCAGCGCTATTTGATAAGAGAGACTATCTTTCCTCAAGTATGTTTTTGGCGCCTTTGTCAAAGATTAGATAGCTGAATGTTCTTTATGCATCCTGTGTTCTGTTCCACAGATCTACATGTCAGTGTTTTTGCCAATACTACGCTGTTTTTTTTTTTTTTTTTTTTTTTTTTTTTTGTAACTGTTGCTGTGTACTACAGCAGTAGCTTTGTAGGTTTGTAGTCTGGGATTGTGAAGCTTACTGCTTTGCTCTTGTTCAGGATGGCTTTGCTATTCTGGGTCTCTTCTCATTCTATATGAATTTGACAATTGCTTTCTACAGCTTTTCAAGGAATTCTATTGGCATTTGATTGGGATTGCATTATAGCTGTACAGCAATTTTGGAAATGTGGCCATTTTGACAATATTGGCTCTGCCTATCTAGGAATGGGATGTCTTTCCATTTTCTGATGTTCACTCCAATCTTGTTTTTCAGACTAAAATTTTTGTTGTAGAAGTCTTTCACTTTCTTGGTTAGGTAATTTCTAAGCACTTCAATTTTCTTTCTTTTTTTTTTTTTCCAATATTTTAAATTATCTTTATTGGTACATTATGAATATACATGATAATCACATTCAACATTAAGAGTTTGTACCAGAATAAACACTTCATTTTTCTTGATGCTGTTGTGAATGGTGTTGTTTCCCTAGTTTCGTTCTCAAAGTGTTCATTGATGTGTTAGAACACTACTGATTCTTATGTGTTGATTTTGTATTCTCCTAAATGCTCAGTTTTGTTAATTCCAAGAGTCTTTGGGGAAACTTTTTTTTTTTTTTTGAGACAGGGTCTCGCTTTGTAGTTCAGGCTGGCCCTGAGCTCAGCCTCAAATTCACAGCAATCCTCCTGACTCAGCCTCCTGAGTGCTGGGATTATAGGCGTGAGCCACCACGCCCGGCACTGTGGTATGTGGTACTAATTGCCGGTGGGTGTGAGTCTACATGCCCAGTATTATTGTATGTAGTTACCAGGGATTGAACCTCACCATTGCACTTGCAAGATAGTTCTTGAAACCACTGAACTAAATCCTCGGCCCTGGGGGGAACTTTGGCATCTTCTGTGTAGAAGGATCATGTTATCTACAAATAATGATAATTTGACTCTTCTCTTTCCTATGTATATCCTTTGTATTTCTCTTGACTGATTGCTCTGATCAATTTAGAGAGCTAGATTAAAGGGAAGTGGTGGGAGTGAAAGTGATGTCATTGTTTTATACCTGAATTTAGAAGGAAAACTTTCAGCTTTTCCCCATGTAATCTGGTATTGACAATATGAATGTCATAAATGGCCTTTATCAGATTGAGGTAAGGTCCTTCTGGACCTATATTCTTCAGGGTTATTATTTCTTCTCATAAAGGGATGTTGGATTTTGTCAAAGATCTTTTTCTGTGTCTATTGAGATGATCAAGCGATTTTTGCCGTTGCTTCTGTTTACATGATATAATTTATTTATTCACTTATATATGTTGAACCATCCCTACAGCCTTGGGAGGAATCCTGTTTGATCATGATGTCTGATCTCTTTGATGATCTGTGGCATTCTGTTTGCCAGTATCTTGTCGAGGATGTTCTTGTCCATGTTCATTAAAGAGATTGTCATGTAGTTTTTCTTTTGGGTTGGATCCTTTTCTGGTTTTAGGAGTCAGGGTAATGCTACTTCCAGAAATGATTTAAAGAGCATAATCCTTCTTTTTCAATGTCAGTAAGGAATTTGAGAAGGATTGTTGTTAGGTCTTCCCCAAAGTTCTCGTAGAATTCAACAGTGAAGCAATAGGGTCCTGGGGTTTTCTTAGTTGGTAGTCTTTTTTTTTTTAATTAGTGCTTCAATTTCATTGCCAGTTCCTGGATTATTCAGGTTTTCATATCTTTTTGGTTTAGTTGTGGTAATTTATTTCTGTAATAATTTATTTCTTCTGAATTCTCTTATTTTACTAGAATACAGGTTTTCAAAGTAGTTACTAATACTTGGATTTTGGTGTTGTCCATTGTGACTCATCTTCATTAATTCTTTGTTTTTTTTTTAGTCTCAATTTAATTATCTCTGGTCTGTATAATTTCTTTCTTATACTAGCTTTGAATTTGTATTCTTTTTTCCCCTAAGAACTTGAAGGGTATCATTATGTTATGTATTTGGGCTTCCTCTTGTTTCTCTGATGTAGGACTGCTTTCTTTGTGTTTCATAGGTTCTGGTGTATTGTACTTGCATTATTGTTAGATTCTAGTAGCTCTCTTGATTATTCAAGAGGGGATTGTTTAATTTTCATACTTTCTATAGTTTCTTTTGTCATTGATTTTTAGTTTCATTGAGTATGATTTGATAGTATGCATGGGAATGTTTAAATTCTTTTCCATTTACTTAAGCATGGTTGTAGGTAGCTTGTGGTCTGTTTTGGAGAAAGTCCATATATTCCTGAGAACAATGTACATTCTGTCGTTGTTGTGTAGAACACTCTGTAGAACACCATGGAAGGCAGAGTCCCCTCTCCTTCCTAACTTGAGTTTCAACTTCTCACAGAGTTTATGTCTAGCCCACACCCTCTCCACAACTATGTCCCATGGCTGTGTCAAACCTACTCACTATGGGAGAGTTACACAGGGGTCATGAAATGCAGTTGTGTTTTGGTTGCTTTGAGTCTCAGTCGTACATAACCAAGCCCTTCCTGAAGTGACACCTGATTAAACACTCTCTGGCAGTGTGGTGGGCGTTGCACTGCGCGTCTTCTTCAGTGCTTCCTGCCATGTGGAACCAGTCATTTTGGAAGTAAAACCCCATTGTGGTTTACAATAGTGTGGGGTTTTCTTGAGACCTGCCCCGGGCCTGCTCTGGTTTTCCTCCCTGGAGGCTCACCTTGTGTCTGCGGAGGTTAGGTTTTCCTTCGCTGTGCTTCCAGACTGTTTCTTTTTTTCTCTGAATGATGATGGTTCATCTCTACAACTTCTCTGTAGCTTTTGATTTGGCTGTCAGTTCTTCTTCTTTTTTTTGATTACCAGAGATCTATTTTTTCTTTTTGCCAGTTGTTGTTTTCCAGATGTCTGGGTATTGGGTCTTGGAGAGGCTGAATTTTGCTTCTGATTGCTGTTACCATTTTGATTCCTGTATTTGTTTATTAAATGAGTGAAACAAGGCCATTAAAAGATTATGTCTAATGTGCCAATTCTTACTTAGAAAGACACTGATTTTGGGACTCTGTCAGTGGTACAAGGGAGTATCGAAAGCTTTGGAAGGTGAGCTGCTACATAGTTTATACATTCAAGAAAGGGAATGAGAACTGTGATGCTTATGTGTGTTTACCAGGTCGACATGCCTACTATTTGGAAAAAACTCAAAAAGAATCACAAAAGTAGCTTGCCAACATTTGGCCTAGCATAAGACTAACTAGTTTTACTTTGTGAGAAACAAGTTACTCTCTTATTACATAACAGTGAATGTGATGCCTTGGGAAGGACCCGTTAAAATTGAATTTCTTTTTTCAAAAGTCCTAAATAGGACTTTTGAGTATATCCTTGGGGTGAAACTGATAAGCAGATCATGAAATGATTAGACATAAAATGAATTACTTGACAGTATGCCTAAAATCTGTCATGATTAAAGAATGATGCAACTTAATGTTGAAATCAGACAGTTGGGTCATCTTAACATACAGCAAATTGCAACATTTTCTTCTTCAACTAATTAAAAAATTCTGCTCATCATCAACCCCCTTCTGTTTTTCTACTAAATGTGTACTAATGTCACTACACTTGCTAAAACAACTTCCAGGCAGTTGCAAGGATGTTTGTCTCTTACAAGAAAAAGACAAGATTCTTCACATCTCCAAACATTATGGCTCATAATCCCTTCCTCTACCATGCTTTTAGTTACTAGCAAGGACCCGATCATGGCAAATGTTCCAGCACAGTATTGAGGAATCCTTTGTTCAGTACCATCATAACCTTTCCAGCATTCTCTTTATTTTTATTTTTGCTAAACTAGATTTCTTTGCAGTTTATCCTTGACCTCCCTTTCTTAATCTCTCTCCAGATCTCCCCTTTGAACATTTTGTTCCTACCAGCGCAGTTGGCTCCTCTTCATTCCTTGAGTTCATAACTTCATTTCCACTCCCTAAGTTTTTCCAGTTACTTTCCAACTGCTTATAACCACCTTCTCATTATTTCTGGGTGTGAGCTTCCTGTTTAGTCTGTTTTTCATTATAACAAAATAACTGAGGCTGAGGACTGTATAAGAAAAATAGGTTTATTTAGCTTGTAGTTTTAGGGGCTCAACAGATGGTGCCAACATGCCTGGCTCTGATGGCAGATGGCATCGCAGTGGCCAAGTGTGTGTGAAAGAGCTCCATGCAGAAGGGATTTGACACTTCATGGTGGGGCTGTAATTAAGATGTCTCACTGCAAGGCATCTCCTGTCCCATCAGGTGGATGCAGGTAGCACTGGTGGAAAAGCTGCCTCAGGACGACAGCCCTGTGTGTGTCTGCTGGTGGTCGCAGAGACAAGTTGGCTAGTAAGAATCCATATTTTTAGGAACTGATACATCTCACAAGACCTGATTTACTTGTACATGACAATTATAAGCCGTTCTGAAAGGAGCCCTGTGACCTAATTCCCTCCGTTACTACTTTAGCACTGTCCTAGTGGGGCCAAGCTTCCGGAGCATGAGCTTTATAGGGACGAACCGTGTTCCAACTAAAGCACCTTTTCTGGACAGCAGTAAGAGTAGATATTGACAGAATTGAACATAATTTCTGACTGATAGGAGGTTGTCAGTGAAGTAGAGGGTTATGAGAGGCTGTATTTTCCAAAGATAATACAGTAGAAACTTTTATCCCACATGGTTGTCTTTGCTGTGCCCTTCTTCAAGGGTTGAAGTATAATAATTCTCTCCTTTTGAATCTTGGTGGGCATGGGCTCTTGACCAATAGAATGTGTTGCAAATTTTGCTGTATGGCCACAGAGGTTTGGTCGTTAGGCAAGGCAGCTTTCATCTTGCTAGCAGGAATACTTGTATCTGAAGCTTTGTACCGCCATGTAAGAAGTCTGTCTACTTTGAGGTTGTCATGCTGTCCAGTAGCCAAACCACATGAAGGGGCCATATGTAGGCGCTGCATTTGGCAAATTATGGTGGAGTTACCCCAGCCCAAGAACCAGATGTGAGTGAAAGCATACTGGACCCTTGAAACTAGCTGAATTCTCCCAGCTGAGTACTATTCATTGATCTCAGTCAGTTCTTTGAAGAGCAAAAGAATCACCCATGTGCATTCTACCCATGTTTCTAACCCACTGAACCTGTGAGCATGGTCGCATGATGACTGTGTTAAGCCTGAGTTTTGTGGTAGTTGAGTCAGTAGTAATAGTACTGTAACCAGAACACAGACCCTGAAAAACAGGCGTGGATCAAAAACCAGATGGGAATGCAGTAGAGACAGAGGAAAGGATAAAGTAGTAGGGAAAAAATGGATGAGTTCTGAGAAGGGGTGGGAAATTCACATGTGATGACCTATAGCAATTTATATATACATGCATATATATATATTATATATTATATATAGTTGGAGTTGATGTGTATTATATTATATATTATATGTTATATATAGTTGGAGTTGAGGTCCTCTGCTAAGGGACAGAAGGTGGGCGAGGAGCCTGGCTGCTTGTCGAGAGTACCAAAGCCAGCACAGGTGACTGGTCCTCGTGTTCTGCCTTAGTAAATGCTCTCATGAGGAAAGACAGATGCTTGTTATTTATCATTCTTTGTGATGAGGGATGTGGTCTGCCTTAGGAGATGTATGTTTGTGTGTGTGTGTGTGTGTGTGTGTGTGTGTTTGTGTGTGAGTGCATGAACCCACATTCAAAGCTGTGGAGCCCAGTGCGCCCTGCAGAAGTAGAGGGGTCCTTTCCAGAGGAGTGCCTTGGGTCACTCTGGCTCTCTGTCAATGAGTTCAGAACCGCAGGGTAAGTCTTGAGGACTGTGTAACCCAAGAGGGCTGCTTGTGATTCGTAAAATGAAGGGATCTTTCTTACCAGGACTTTGTAAGTCGCAGCTTTTTTTTGAAAGGACAGAGGCACAAATCTACAGTTTGGTTATGAATCTTCAGAGTCTTTTGTCCAAATGGAGGACTCAGCAAGTGTTGTTAATTGAGAGGCAAGATTGCTTGTATAAAAGGAAGAATTGTTTTCTGTAGTATCCAGTAGTCTGGTCAGCAACGCAGTGCAAGGCCGTTTATCATTTCCTTGAAGGATTACATGCTGTGTGTCTGAATGCAATTCTCTTGGAGCCTGGCAATCCTGAAGGTCTCTAACAGTTTTCTGTTTTGTGAAATGAGATATTTAATTTATTGTTTAAATCTTTTAATTAACATTTTATGAGGAGAGAGGCCATAGAGTCTTGTTAGAATAATATTACTAGATAAAAGTACAGTGCTTTTATGACAGGAAAACCATAATACATGAAATCTTTACCTCCTTTACTGTACGAGAGTGCAGACTTTGCCCCTGTGTTCTAGCTGTATTTCGCCCCTATTTCATCATGTCTTCCTGTGTTATCTCTTCTGCATTGTTTTGGAATGACCTTGGTGTTCTGAAACACTGTGCCTTGTGGTTTGCTCGCCTTCCCAGCCCTTCCCTGAAAATTGCAGCACACGTACCTAACTTGCTCTTCGGGCCCTGTTGATTTGCTTCTTTCTGGCTTGCGTCATTTTCTTGGCAGAAGCATCACTGTCTTTGTCCTTGTTATCATCAACTTAAATTTATCAGAAAGATAGCCATCGTGACAGCATTGTGTCTTATTTTTTGTTTGCCTGCTTGCTTGACTTGGGTTGCAGTTTATTTCTATTTTCTCAATCATTATTTTTTAAAAATTAAAATCTCTATTGGTACATTACATATATACATCATGATTGTACTCAGCAATGAAAATTTGTACCAGTATATGACACAACTTAATTCTCATTTTTTCCCATAGCCCTATCCACCCTACCACCTCCATCCACTCCCCTATATACATAAACTTTGTTTCCTTTCTTTTTTGTTATAATCTCATCAGTCATTATTTCTGAAAAATATTTTTTAAAACCTACTTTTGGAGAATTTTAATTTATTCATCCTTGTTTTTAGCATCCTGTTTTATTTTATTTCAATAGATATTTCCTAGCTCTGGCTTCTGTGGATTATTGGACTTACTTATTCATTGTTAGGCTTATTGTTCAGATCTATCAGTGTGAACTCAAAGAATCCTTCATACCCCCTTTTTTAAAACATTTTTTTGATCCAGTTACCGAGCATTTGAGACTTGACAGTAGGAAGTATTATCTAGTTTTTTTTCATA
>PVIR01031587.1:0-19324 GCA_004026965.1 Petromus typicus
GGGGGGTGGTAGGGTGGGTGGGCTATGGGAAAAAATGAGAATTAAGTTATGTCTTATACTGGTACAAATCCCCATTATGGAGTGCAATCATGATGTGTATATTTAATGTACCAATAAAGATAATTAAAAAAAAAAAAAGAAGTCTGGGAGACCCCAAATAGACATGATCAGAAAAGACTCTCACATGGAATATTTTAGGTAAGCTGTCAAAAGTGAAAGGCAAAGATAGAGTTATAAAAACGTTATGAGAAAAGTGCCAAGTAATATTTAAAGGAAATACCATTAAATTGATAGTGGATTTCTTAGCAGAAACCTTATAGACCAGAGGAAATGGAATGACATCTGATTTCTAGAAAAAATAAGAACGTATACCAAAAACAGTAACCACAACAAATATGGCTTTAAAAAAAAGCCCAAGGCCGAGGATTTAGCTCTGTGGTTCCGGCGTCTGCCTGGCAAGGTCCTGAGTTCGATCCCGGGGTACCACATATCATATTGTCCAGTGTGATAGCTCACCCCTGTAATCCCAGCACTTGAGAGCAAGAGGCAGAAAGATTGCTGAGGCAAGGCTTGCCTGGGCTACTTAGTGAGTTCACGTGGTCTTGAACTGACTATGTCAGCCTGTGTCCAGCCTAGGAATCAAATCTTATCAATACAGAAACTCATGAGCCAGAAAGAGAAACAAATGACAAATATAAGATAACATGGTCTTAAAATAAATAAAAGAAAATTTGAAAAGTGATAGGAGTATTTATCATTATGCTTGATTGCAAACAAACAAATAAAAATCCCCAATTGGAAGTGTATATTGCCTGAATGGATTAAAAGTAACCAACAATATACTTCTGACATGAAACACATTTCTCCAGGAAAGATGCAACCAGCTGAAAACGAAAGGATGGAAAAGGTATTAAATGCAAACAGAAAACAAATATGAGAAGGAATAGCTATTCTTGTATGAGAAAATGGATGTTAAGACAACTGTAAAGAGAGATTGAAAAGTCACTTTATAATGATCAAAGGAAAATTCAGTAAGCAGAAATAATGTGTAAATGTATGTGCACTTGCTGTTGAGACATTTGACTCACAAGTAGAGATTTAGCTGAATAAAATAACGAGGGACATTTATACCATACTTCATCAGTGGAGTGATCATGTAAACCAAAAAATCAACAAAAAAAGTCAGAGTTAAACTACATGACAGAAACACTGTACCTAACAGATATTTATAAAACATGCCATTCGATACGAATAGGATACACAGTCTCATCAGCATACAGAAAACCTCTGGGATAAGTCATATGTAAGGTGAGAAGATGAATCTCAACAAACTAAAAATTGAAATCATGTTCTGTAATAAAATAAAGTAGAATAAAACTAGGAATCAGTACCAATAGAAAATTTAATTTATAAAATATATGGATACTGAAAAACAGGCTAGTGATGTGCAGTAAGTCACTGATCAGAGAGAAATATAAAATGATCATAAAACACACAAAAATAGAAACCTCTAGAATATAACAAAAGCAGTGTGTAGTAAGAAGGAAGATTATAGCAATAAGTACTTATATAAAATAATAGATTTTTAAACAATCTGACAGTACATCTTAAAGAAACAGAAAACCACAAACAAAACACAACGTTTGCAGAAAGAAATAACAAAGATCAAATCTGAAATCAAATAAAGGGACTAAATAGTAAAAAATTTGAATGAAATAAGTTTTTTGAACAGATGAACAAAATTTAGAACACTTGAGCTACATGACAGAACAAATTTTGGTGAGAGAGAGAGAGAAAGAGAGGGAGAAGGAGAGAGGGAGAAAGCTGAAATAAAGTTAGAGGTGACAATAGAGGCATTGAAACTGGTATCACAGAAATACACAGGATAATTAGGCAAGTTCATTTGATGAGGTCAGCATTACTCATATAAAAACAAACCAAGAACTCATGGAAAATAGATCAATTTTATTGATGCACATAGATACTGAAATTCTTAGCATGATATTAGGAATCTGACTTCTACAGTACATCAAAAAAAATTCACTATGATCTAATAGGATATATAGGATATATTTCAGAAATGAAAGATGCTTCAACATACATGAATTATTAAATGTAATAAGTAGCATCAATAGAATGAAGGGAAAATACAATACGATTACTCAAATAAATACAGAAAAAAATTTGAAAAAGTTTAACAGCCTTTCCTAATAAAAAACCTTGAATAGTAAGTCATAGAATGAATATACCTAGAGTTGATAATGACTACAGTAACAACCCACAGCTAGTGTCATACTGAATAACAAAAAACTACCAGCATTCTTGTGATATATGGAAGAAAACAAAGGTGTCCCATACCATGGCTTTCACTTTCTCTGGTACAGGAAGCTTTAGCCAAAGAAAGTTTTTGACAAGAAATAAAAGAAATACAAATAAGAGAGTGAAATCACATTATCCATGCCTATCTGTTTTTTTAATTTAAAAAATTTATTTTATTAGTACATGTTTGTAATTCAGCTTTTTAAAATTTAATTTTATTGGTACATTTTATATATACATTACAATTACAATTAACATTGAGAATTTGTACCAGTACATAACATGACTTAATTCTCATTTTTTCTTATTCCCTGCCCCTGTAAATCCCCCGCCCCACATGCATAAGTTTTTTCTTTTCTTTAATCATCACATTTTTTTTCCCTTTTTACTTAAATTTTATATGTAGAAATACCTAAACACTCCACCAAGTAGTAGAAACCTTTTATAACTGACAAATTCATAATGGTGCAGGATGTAAAATCAATATAAAAATCAATAACATTCTCTACAGATCAATAACTAACCTGCTGAAGAAAACATGATGCAAGCGATTCTGTTTCCTATGTAGCTGCAAAGCTTTCAACGTCCCAGGAATCATTTTAACTGAGAGTAGAAGATCCTGGATTAGAAATGACAAAACACTGATGAATGAAATGGAGTAAGACATAAACCTAAAAACACTTTACATATTCATGGATTGAAAGAATTAATACTGAAAATATGCAGACTTCATAAAATGATTTATAGAATCAATGTAATCCCCGTCAGAATACTCATGATACTCTTCACAGGACTAAGGAAAAATATCCTAAGATTCATGTAGAAGCACAAAAGATACTAAATAGCACACATAATCTTGAACAAAAAGAACAAAAATGTTGCCATCTTTGCTGATTTAAAAAATATGCACACAGACCTATGGTAGCCAAAAACATGTGATACTGGGCGGGGGATTTAGCTCAATGGCTCCGGCGCCTGTCTTGTAAGCACAAGGTTCAATCCCTGGTAACCACATACAATACTGGGTGTGGAGACTCACGCCCAGCAGCAACCAGTACCACATACCACAGTGCCAGGCGTGGTGGCTCACACCTGTAATCCCAGCACTTGGGAGGCAGAGGCAGCAGGAGTGCTGTGATGTGAGTTTGAGGCTGAGCTCAGAGCCAGCCTGAACCACAAAGCAAGACCCTGTCTCAAAAAAACAAATAAAAAAAAAAAAAAGTATGATATTGGGATAGAGTGCATAGATCAATGAGACAGAACATAGACTGAAAATAAATACACGCATCTAGAGACAAGTGATTACCCAAACTGTATGTTGAAAACAGAAATCTCTTCAATGTATAGTAGTTGTAAAACTGGATACCCATGGTAGGCAGGTAGTTAGACATTAGTAGCGAAGAGGGACACATTAGGGAGGGGAGGGTAATCACTGAAGTGAAAGACCATTTTCCTATGTCAGAACCTGATTTCCCAGTGACACACAATTGGAAGACTGAAACTTGACCTCTGTCTTCCTTGTTTGAATAACAGTCACCAAAGCACATACAAATAGAAGGAATAAGTTCCAGTGTTCCATAATAAAGGAGTTATTGTACTTCATAATAAACTGTCATATATGCTATGAGGAACTACAAGACAGGAGCTTGAAGCTCTAAACAGAAAGAAATTATAAAGAGATGAAAACAATAACTCCCTGAATTTAATCAGTACGCACCATATATATCATATTGTACCTAAGTGGCCATAATTATTTCATGTTAATTAAAATAAAAAACACTAAAAATTAATCCTTGCAGTACTAGAATTGTACACTCAGTAAATGGAATTTTCACAGTTAAGGAAGAAATCAGAACTTTCTCATGTAAACAAAAGCCAAAGAAATTCATTGGCACTAGATTATCCACCAAAAATGTTAACTGTTCAGGTAGAAAAAGTATCACAGTGAGACTGAATTTCTAGAAAGATGAGATGAATACTGTATGGGGAATGAATGAGAGTGGAAGAAAGCCATTTTTAAAATTACTATAAATAATAACCACCCATTTAATTTAAAAATGATATACTAAGTGTTTACAAATATATAAAAAAGTAAAAATGACAGCAATAGATAGAAAATACATTGATGTCAATTTTAATACTGCTGTTTAATATTGTGCTTTATTATCTAGCCAAAGAAATAAGGTGAGAGAAATATAAAAGCCTGGTTGGACAAAAGTTGCTGGCAATTACCTGGATGGGTTTATCTCCCTTTCTGGTTCCTCCCTTGCCTCCATGCTGTGTGGCTATGGTGATATGACCAGCTTTCCTCTGCCCAGTTTCTGCTATGACATCATGACATTTCTGCCTTGGCGCCAGCCAATCAGGGAGTAAAACTGAATCAAAACAAGCCTCTCTAAGTTGCAGGAGCAAGGGTACTGGGTCACAACAAAGAAGAAGGGACTGCAACGCAATCCATCACCTACCTGGGTTCAGTGATTTTCCTTGCTTCTGGCCCACACAATTGCGATAGACATTACATTAGATCTATAGAATAATTTATAGAGAATTAATTTTTTTGGCAAAATTATACTTTTTCTATCATCAACAGTTTCCATTTTAACCATTTTAAATCACAAGCTTAGCAGGATTAAGTGCATAACCATTATTGGACAACCATCATGATTGTCCATCTTTAGACTTTATTTCTTTTCACCAACTAATAATGTGTAGTCATTAAATTACTCTTCATCCCTTCCTAGCCTGGCTTAGTGCTAGGTAACTGTGATTGTACTCTCTGTCTCTGTGAACTTGGCTACTGTAGGTGCCCAATATACACGGAAATGCACAATATTTTTCCCACTAAACTGTAAAATGTCATCCATGTGGCAACATGTGTCAGAGTGTCTATTAATTTAAAGTTGAACAATATTCTTTTGAGGTTGAATAATGTGAGATATTTATAGCTTCTTAAATATGGCAAATGCCAGAATTCAGCAAATACAATATACCAAATGGAAATTTGCTTATATAGTACACCATAGTCTAAATACTAAGTAGAAAAATATGTTGGGCTGTGGCATATGTAGCCATTCATCTATCAGTAGATGTTTCTTCCTCTTTATGCCTGTTGTGAATAATGCCACTGGAACATAAAGGAACAAATATATGTTCATGACTGATTGAAATTTTTGAACAGTGGAGTTTATGAGGTGTTTTGTTTGGTTTGGTTTCTGAATAACTGCTGTAATATTTTTCATGGTGCTGATACCATTTTACGTTGCCACTACTAGTGCACAAGTGTCCCAACTTCTCCACATTCCCTTTAATACAGGTCACCTGTTAGCCATTCACACATGTATGAGGTGGTATTACGTTGTTTAAGCATCTTTTTATGTGCTTATTTTTTGTATGCCCATGTCATCTTTGTACAATATCTTTCAGCGTTTTTTTGCATATTGTGATTGAACTGTATGGCCAAGGGTTGCTGGTTCAATTCCACGGATCAGTAGGACTAGCAGGAAACTAAAGGAATAGGAGAGTGAGGGCTACACATTGTTCTGTTTGCCTCACTCCATCTCTGCGAAGCAACTCTGGTTTACCAAGCAGCGCTCTAGCACGAATTTTACTATCTAAACCAAGTAAATGCTTCTCTACCATCGAGTATATGTGTAAATGATGTTTTGCGCATCCCAAAATAAAGCAAGGTGACTATCAGATAAGGGCTAGATTGTATCCTTCCACTAAATTCATTTGTTAAAGTCCTGGTCCCCAGTACTGCAGAATGTGAGTATATTGGAGGACGTTAAAAAGGAAACATGATGTTATCAAGATGAGGACTTAGTTCAATATGACTCATACACTTATAAAAAGAAGCAGAGCTCGTGGATGTATACACAGGTGGAAGACTGGGAGAAGTAGGAAGACAGAAAACCAAATCAGAGGGCTTAACCCTCTTAACCATCTTTGATGGTGTCATGGTCTTGAGCTGCCAGCCTCCAGAGACACAACAGAATAAGACCCTGTTACTTAAGCCAGCCAGTCTGTGGCATTTTATTTTGTCAGGCCTGATCAATCAATACAGTTATTATAATTAAAATGTGTATGTGATGTATATAGAGTAGGTGAATAATGAGAAGAGATCAAGAACCAGCCAAGGAAATCAGATTCAAATGATTTTTCTTAAATATTTTTCATAAAGCAACTAAATATTTAAATTTCATACTAAATTGCACCATGTTCTTTCAGCAAAGGTTATAATTTATTAACAGAATCTTTCCCGACTTGAATTACTTTCTTATTACCTTTGCCATTTTCTTTGGCAGCAAATGAGCTTTGGATTATTTTTCAGGGTCTCAGAATAATTCAAATTCAGAGAGGGTATGGGAATTAAAATGTTCCCTATTCTATGACATGAAGTGATTAGATAACATGCTTCATCATGTTGACCTTTACCTTTAGGGTCGTCTTCTTTGCTGCTTTATTCTTGACATATTACAGAAGACAATGTTCTCATAAGGGTAAACTATGGAGTTATTACATACACTTTGAGTAAATGTCAGATCGCCTGTCTTTAATAAATTACTGATAAGAAATCAACCTATATTTTCTTGTATTTTAGAAATATGGTTTTTGTCATTAATAGGAAAACAATAGCTGAATTAGAAAATAAATGGTTTGCTGCATAATTTACTTAGATCATTTAAATTGAGGAACCTGTATCAGTAACAGACAAGTAGTCAAGGGGTAGTTTCCTAATGGTGCATCTTGATGATTCCAGAGACTAAGTTTTAAGTAATTTTTCTCCATTAGTGAATTTTAAAAAATCAGTTATATTATATTTTGCAAAGCAACTGGTTTTCCTTCAAGTGTTTGAAAAAATCTGATGATGGTCCCATTGCAGAGATAGGGCAAGCCTTTGGGACTTAGGTTTCCAGTTTGGGTAATGCATTGGTTTTGAAGTAAACATCGGTTAACTTAAACAATAGCACCTGTGCTAAAATGTCCAGGGTGTTGTCAAACTTGTGACCTGTAAATATCCACTACTTAATAATGGGCTGGTATTTTGGCTGGACACATTGCCAACCAACAGAAACATTATGTTTTATGGTTGCTATACCTTCACGTGACTATATAGTTAAAAGCAACGTGAGGTCTCATGCAATGACAAGTGTTTTCTTCTTCTGTTTTTCTTGCTGAACTGTGGCTGTGATAAACTAGAACACTTTCAACCCTTGTGTACTGTGCCTGGGAGCCAAATGATGCAGGTCTTGCTCATGTGCTGCAGGAAAGGGAGCAGGACTGCAGGGATGACCAGGAACACCTGCCTCGGGGCACCATTGTCATGATTTGCAAACCAAGTCAAAAGTGTGTTTTTGTCTTTTAAGCTGTTATGTTAAATTTACCTACAATTAATCCTGAATAATTCAGTAACATCAAGTTCATGGGTGAGACCATATAGCAGTCACAATTTTTAGTGACAATTTTCACATGTCAGTGGTTTAAAGTTGTATCCTTTTTCTCCTTATGCTATTGTATCTCTAAGCTAAGCTTAACTTAGAGAATCAGAACTATGGGTTCACATTACTGACATTTACCAGTTTTTTCATGATGATGTCATTAATCAGGGCAAGGAAGTAAGAAAAAGGAAAGGAGGTACTGTGGAATGTGGTTCTGATTGCTGGTGAGCATGGGTTTCCACACCCAGCACTGTTGTATGTGGTTACTGGTAATTGAACCCAGGCCCTGGAACTTGCAAGGCAGGCACTGGAACCACTGAGCTAAATCCCTGGCCCTAATTTTTATTTTTTAATCGATATACTAAAATAGTATAATTTTGAAGCTTAATTAAAAGTGTCTATGTTGGGGCAAATATATATTGATACACAATAATTATTTCAACCACTGTGTAAGTCTACATTAAGTTTTAAGTCTTACTCTGTGATAAAGCCTTGTATAATAAAAATACATAATAGACTGAAAAATGATCAATGGCTGGTTTAAAATCTGAACATAATGGATTTTAATGTGAAGTGATCATTATAAACTCCAGACAAATCAGGCTAAATTTTATTTTCATTCTCCACAAAACAATTCTGTTGTACTGAATAATATCATTATATGCACATTTTAATTATGAGCATCTTTAAAGAATGATTTTTAAAATTCATTTCTTTAGCTATCTGTTTTTGAATATATTTAAGAAATTGCTTCAAATATTGACACTTTCAGCAGCAAAATCGTAAACAAGGCATCATGTCTTGCTCTGAAGCAAATTTGAGTTAAATAATTTTACCTCCTAATGGGCAAGGGATTTAGTTCAGTGATTCTCGCACCTGCCTTGCAAGTGCAAGGTCCTGGATTCCCGGTAACCACATTCAACAATGACTCACACCCACCAGCAATCAGCACCACATACCACAGTGCCGGGGGTGGTGGCTCATGCCTGTAATCCCAGCACTTGGGAGGCAGAGGCAGGAGGATTGCTGAATTCGAGGCTAAATACAAGACCAGCCTGAACTACAAAGTGAAACCCTGTCTCAAAAAAAAAAAAAAATATAATTTTGCTTCATTAACAAAATCAAGCAGGTCTGTGGAAAGAAGAAAAGGAATAGCATATTGTACAGTAAAAAGCCTTGTATAATATAATTATATATTATTTTAAAAGTCCTTCATTTCTTAAGTGCTTAGCAACTGTTACAAAAGAATCTGCTTCTTTGTGTGAGCATATTGTGGGTTGATGATTTAAAAGTCCTCTCTGTTAAGATTACAGATATATACTAATTACACTCACCCAATCTTAAGAAAGTTATGTGCAATTATAATAAACTACTCCCATATTTAAAATAAATATTTAACACCATCATCATTTAGTTGAATTCATTTTCTAAATGAGAAATTCTATTTCACTAGTATTGAGACTATTTAAAAAATTAAGCAAAGCTAATTATATGGAGTAATGAATATCAATGAATTTGGAAATTGTTTTACACCATGTGTTAAATTGGTTCTTGAACATAAATAGCATACTGGTAGAAAGGCAAAATGTTTTTTAATGATGGAAAAATACTGTATATTTCCATAAAAATCCTTAAAGCTCTTTACTCTATTTAGATTTAATTAAATATATTTGATAATTGATACATAAAAATTAAAAATCTGTACATGTTAATGATTTTTTTTTTTTTTTTGGAGGCGGGGGTCTCATTTTGTAGTTCAGGCTGACCCCGAACTTGCTGTGTAGCCCAGGCTAGCCTCAGACTCTACCTTCTGAGTGCTGCGATTACTGGCGTGAGCCACCATGCCTGGATAATGACGATGTTTTGATGTGTGTATATTGTGAATATTTAAATCAGATAAACAGATCACTTATTATCTGTTTGTGGTGAAGCTTTCACAGTTCTTTTTCATGGACTGTTGAATGGTATAGTACATCATCGGTGAGTGTAAGTCTTGTTATTCTTCAGGGTAACTGCATACTTGCTCCTCTCACTTCTGACTACAACTTAGTACCCGCTAATCAACCTCGCGTTAGTTTCAAGTGACAATCATTCTACTCCAACTTCTATAATATCCACAGTTTTTATTCCACATATGAGTGACGCCATGAGGTACTGAATTTTCTGTAGCTGGCTTATTTCATGTAACACAATAATTTACAGCTCCTTCCATTCATGTTGTCATAAATGATGATTCTATTTTTAAATGGCTGACACGTATACCCTCATGTTTACATATTTTCTTTTTCTATTGACCATTTGAAGGACACTGTCAGTTGTTTCTGTTACTCAGACTTTGTTAGTAGTGCTGCAGTCATCATAGAAGCACCCCTGTGTCACTGAAGTACTCATTTCTGCATTGTTTTTAAGTAGCCTATGTTGGCTGATTACACATAAACTCTGGGAATAAGCTTATTCCTCCGTTGATCACTTGGCAGAGTCTCCATTTTACAAGTAAAAGGTGCAGCTGTTTCAGTGGAAAATGGACATGACCAAAACACTGATCCTATATATTTCCAACATGCCTATCACACTCATTTATGATTATGGCAGGAAAAATTCAAGAGACTGCAAGCCTTAAGACAGAAGAATGTTAAGGCTCAGCAGGAAAGAGATAAAGAATGTATTTTGAGGAAATATGTGCACCAGTATAATGGAACAGAAGAGGAGGAGTGTATGATATGGAAAAATAAAATACAGATTTGGGGAGAGGTTTTGAATTCACACCTGGAAAAGTTTGAAAAGAAGTTGTGGACGAAGAGTTCAGAATGCTGACATCTCCTTTCTACTCTTTCATTTGCAAGTTATCAAGCACATTAATGTGGGGGAAATTTTTTTTAAATGTCAAATTTAATGAGTTTTCTTCTGTCTTCTTTTTCTCCCACTGGAATTTATATTTTCCCCTGTGGCATTTCTCTGCTGCTTACAAGATCTTAGTTAGTGTGCAATTGATTGTGTCGTCAGACAGGTGGGTGATTAATTACCATGACCAAATAGGACCGGAAGATTTTTTATTTCTCTGTAAATCATCAACCTCAAAGGTTCTATCGGGCAAAAATTGCAATCAAATTGTATTCTTAAAACTTCTTGTTTTTCAACTGATGGATAAACAGACTCTTCTTAGAAGGAGGAATTCTCAGCTAACATTTTATCTCTCACTGAAGCAGTGTGGATACAGAGCCGTGGGCACATGGTCTACAGGAAATTGGAGCAGAGGGACAACTGCCACTCACTTTAATGTATTCTGCCATTTTGAAAACTAAGGTCCAGCCTTGCTAGACCTTCTATTTTCAAAACAATTCAGAAATCTGGATCATTATGTGAAATGTTCTAGATTTTCCAAAACACCTCTTCCTAAGATACTGGAAAAAACTATCCCACTCTGGACAAAATTGATGAAGATGTGGTTCTTTTATGGAATGGAGTATTACTCTTCCATTAAAAATAAGATCCAGTCATTCATACTCAAATGGACGTACATTGAGGACATCCTCATAAATGAAATAGATAGGTCACAGATGTGTAAATATTGTATCTTTTCTCTGGTATGAGAAAATGAAGTCGTAAATGAGTTGTAGTATATAGTTATATTGTGAAATAAAAAACATTTGAAGAGAAAGAGGGCATAGAGGTCAACAACGAGGGTAAAAAGGATGTGACAGTCATAAAGAAAAAAAGGAAACAGAGATTATGTATATGGGGGTGGGGGGTTGCAGGGCAGGTGGAAAGGGGAAAAATGAGATTCAAGTCATGTCATATTCTGGTACAAATTCTCAATGTTGAATGTGATGGTGGTGTGTATTCACAATGTACCAATAAAGATTTAAATTTAAAAAATGATATGCATATCCTGTTTTGTTAAGCAACAAACTTCTAGCATATAGTATCTGTTTTAAGAACATTTTTCTTTCAGATGTTTAAGTATAGTTGGGAGAAATAAGAAGCACTTTCTTTTTAAATTAATTCATAACTAATTATCACATATCCAGTTCAGGCCTACCAAGGTCCTGAGTACTCTTACATACACATATAAATACATAAGATGTGACTATGGTCTTTTAAAAACTACAGAGGAGGAACAAGCCCATGTATAATACATTAAACAGTGTAACATGGGTCTGTAGTGTTCATATGGCCCGCTTTGGTGCAGTTTTGAAAAAATATTTTCAATGGAAAAATAATCCATATAAAAACTTCCCTTGATGTAGTGAAATAATACATGTTATAGTTTATTAAATAAAAAAAATAAAGTTCAGAAAATCCATTTTTTTTCTATAGCATGATAAAACTTCTGGCTTCTAGGAATCTTTGCTTTTTAAGGAACTGACACCAAAAACATGAATAATCTTCCTTTCCTTTAAAAGATCGATCTCTCTCTCTCTGTCTCTCTCTCTCTCTCTGTCTCCCTCTCTCTGTCTCTCTCTCTCTGTCTCTGTCTCAGTCTCTCTCTCTCATTTACACACAGATGTGCTGAATTAGGGATTCAGTGTATAGACACATTAGATTTTTTTTTTTGGAATTTGAATAACTTCTAAGCACAGCAGGGAAATTCTCTGCTAAATTAATGGGTTATGGAAATAGTGAACTTTAATAAGCAGAAAAAAAATCTTAAACTAGTTGATTTGAACTAAAGAGATTTTTTTTTTTTTTGAGAGAAGGTCTCACTTTGTGGCTCTGGCTGCTCTGGGTAGTTCAGCTCACTGTGTAGCCCAGGTGAACCTCAAACTCATAGCAGTCCTCCTGCCTCTGCCTCCTGAGCGCTGGGATTACAGGCATGAGCCACCATGTCTGGTCTGGCACTGTGGTGTGTGGTACTGATTACTGGTGGGCATGATTGTGTGGTGCTCAACCTCATTCCTGTCCCTTTCTCTTTGCCCTATGCTCACTGTGTTCTCTTTCCGAGTTTCCCTTGGCTTTGCGGGAACAGTCGTGAATATCCAAAGGAAAGGCTTTGCCCTAGAGGTGGCACAGTGTGAGATGCCCGTGACTCACCAGAGCAGCTACCGTTATGCTCGCTTCAGAAATCCCATTTTCGTGATTTTTCTTAAAAATTTATCATTAGTGGGCTGGGAATTTAGCTCAGTGGTTTTGGGGGCCTGCCTTGCAGTACAAGAGTCTGGGTTCGCTCCCCAGCAACAATGCTGGGCATGGAGACTCACACTCACCAGCAATTAGAGCCACATACCACAGTGCTGGGCATGGTGGCTCATGCCTGTCATCCCAGCACTAGGTAGGCAGAGGAAGGAAGATTGCTAAATTTGAGGCTGAGTTCAGGATCAGCCTGAACTACAAAAGTGAGACCCTGTCAAAAAAAATTATCAGTAATAAAATAACAATTAATTACCAAAGATCTAGTATATGCTGAATGTCATACAGTCAAGTAAAAGTGTAATCTTGAGAGAGTAACCACACAGATAGGCAAAATGGCTTTAAAATAACAAGGGATTATAACAGTAAAACAGACAAAAATGAAAGATGAAAACAAATTGGAAAATGCTACTGTCCTTCTGTATCTTTTGTGAGCTTTAACATTAACATGTGGGTGGAAGCTGGGATGGCCTTGTCGTAGGCAGGGACCCGAGTTGTGCAATTTGGGACAAGTGCGGGAGGTAGAAGTAACCCAAAGCAAGTGGGAGGATGTAAGTTCTATTCCACCCTCTGCTTAGGTTTGAAGGAAATTAAATCACTGCTAACAAGGCCCCGGGGCCAGAACAGTGTATCAGCCAGCCCCTTCATCATCTGTTTAATATAGCTTCTTTTCTACTTGAACACAGAATTTTATCTTCACAAGAATCAGTGGACAGACCTCTGGGGACAGATATTTAGATGCAGGCCTCCACATAACTGCCAAACTTGCCTATAGCCATGAGTACTGGAGGCTGTGGCCTCCATTCTCACCATCCCTTGAGTGCTTTAGTTAAAAAATAATAATGTCAATTTTAATGATTGGGTAAACTTTTAAAAATAAACTATTCTCTTTCTCTTCCCATTTTATTTTGACCCGACCAGACATGCATTCTGATCTAGAGATGTTAAAAAGAAAATCTATTAATCACTCTTGCCTCCTGGCTGTGGCTATGATTCTTTATTCTAGAGGCTAAGAGTAAAAATACAGATTTGAAGGAGAATAAATAAAAAATAACCACATTTTTCTTAAACAAGGAAAAGTCAATGATTTGAGTTTCTATGAAGGTTTTCTACTTCCTTATTTCCTGAGGTTTAAAAGTTTAGCCTATTATGATTAACTTGGACAACAGGACAGACCAGGAGTGTTGTGCTTTTGGGGGGTCATGGAAACTCGGACCAGCAGGATGAGTGCAGAGTCACCATGCAGACTCCTGCAAATGTTTCAGAGAATACTTCCGCTTTTATTCAAGATACACTAATTTATGTCTTAAATGGTAGAGGGTGTAAATGTACAGGTCAGGTTGGTTGAGGTTTAGTTAAGCATTCATAGAAGTGGGTAGTTTTGGATTGACTGAAATGGCATTCCTGGTTTTGGCCGAGGGTAGAGTCATGATAAGCAAGCATGGCTAAACTTCAGCTCAACCAAGCCTGGATTTTAACATCCCTAATACATAAACTGGAATATGTACAGTTTTTAAATTCTCCAGCACCAAGTACCTTAATTTAAAATTTAACTTCATACTCTACTCCATATCGTGGCTGCAGGGCTTCTAGTTATTACATTTCTGTCAACTGTTTTATTTTGATTTCATTTTGACTAAGTAGGCTGTAAGGGAATTCCATTTCATTGTTTTAAGTATTTTCTTTCTCTCTAGTAGAGCAGGCACCATAGTAAATTTATGTACTACAAACAAATGCTGAATTTATTTGCTTCTTTTGAGATGTACAGAGCTGTTTAAAATATAGGAAATTTTGTTTTATTTATATGAAGAAAGAGAACTTAATGATACTTTTATTTATTGATTTTTGGTCCTTAGAATCGAACTCGGGTCCTTGCCCTTGCCATGCAGGTGATGTGCCACAGAGCTACATCCAAGCCATTAATACTACTTTTAACCAGTAGCTAAAGTTGTAAATTTTGTGCCTTAGCAGCTTTACATTTTAATCATCACCTTTATGTACAAAGTGATGAGTATTTAGAAATACTCCATAACAAAGTTCCATTTATTTTTATTTGAATATCATGTAGTTGTAAAGGGAAATGAAGAAATGTTGGAGTAGTGCCATAGCATGTCATCAGGTGATCCCTGGGAAGAAATCAGGATTCACAGCATGTATGAAGTCTTTCCACTTACCATGTCTTATCTCATGGTTATTTCAGAATAGTGGAATGGAAGGAAAGAAGGAAGAGAGGCAGGAAGTCACAAGGGAGAAAACATAGGCCCTAGTCCTTGCTTTTTTTGCTTCTTAAACATCCTGTGTCATTTTTCTCACCTATAAATCTAGAGGAATGAAATGTAGCTTCTAAATCTGCTTATATCATTGTTTTCTGACTCATTCATTAATCTAAATAAATGGTAGCAGGATTTTCACATTGGCTTTTCAAAGTTCTGTTGGTTCATAAAACCTGGTTCGTAATGAGAGGCTTCACAGTGTAGTTAAATGAAAGATAACCCACCTTCCAGCCACACACATCTTGAGCCAGTTCCTGCTGAGTGAGTCTCCTCAGCTGTTAAGCTAAGGGACATCAGACACACAGGGTCACAGCTTGGACTGGTATTAAAGCATTCAGTTTGGTGTCAGGAATTTAGCTCAGGATTCTGGACATATTACATGTCCTTATGCATGGAAGACATTCTATTAGAACTTCTAGCAGCCTTGCAAAGAAAGATTAAACATCCATTAATTAGTCAGAGCATTGATTAATTGGTGTTTAGAGTTGAAGAGACCTTTGTAATCTTTTAATCCAATCCTATAATTTTACAAATGAAATAAAAAAGGGAACAACAGAGGAAAAGCTGTTCACCTTGTGGCAATCAAGAAACACAAGAGTCAAGGACAGTGCCGAGAAAAGAGATAAATTCTTCCAGCTGTGCACACAGTGATGGAACTCTTCTGACCAGAACCCTCCTTTCAACAGCAAACCAGTTATACTATTGCATAATCTAATCAATTTCCTAACACAAGGGGTTTGGGGGATCATTGTCGATCTAAATCCTTACAAATAATATAATTGTACTAGTGTGCTTCTTGTTACTATAAATGAAATATCAGAGATTGAGTAACTTTACAAGGAAAATAAGTCTTTTAGCTTATAGTTCTGGAGGTTAGTCTTGGCTCTGTTAAATGTCTTAAGGTGAATAGAATCATAATGATGGGAGGACATGTGAGAGAGTGAGATCTCATTGTGTCTTTTTAAAAAATTTATTGAAATCTTTATTGGTACATTACATATACACATCATGATTACACTCCACACTGGGGATTTGTGCCAGTATAAGACATAACTTAATTCTCATTTTTTTCCATAGCCCTACCCACCCTACCACCCCTTATATACATAAAATTTGTTTCCTTTCTTTTTTGTTATAATCTCATTATTTTTCCCCCTTCACCCTATTTTACTTTGAGAATTTTCTATTTCACAATATATAACATATAATTCTACAACTCATTTACATGTTTATTTTCTCATACCAGAGAAAAGATGTGATATGTACCTATCTGTGACCTATTTATTTCACTTATGAGGATATCGTCAAGGTATGTCCATTTAAGTATAAATGATTCAAACTGATCATTTTTATGGCAGAGTAATACTTCATTCTGTAGAAGAACCACAGCTTTTTTATCATTGTGTCTTTATAGCGACACTTCAGAGAGAACTAACTCAGGGTCCCTAGGGAGCTATTTCAACCTCCTCCAAGGGCAGCACTCTGGGTGACTTAAGCAATTTCCATTGGGCTCCACCACAGTCCTGCCACACTGAGGCACAAAGCCATAACATATGTGTCCCGGGGAACAAACCACAGCCATCACTCTGGCTATTTTAATGAGAATTGGCCTTAGGGAGACAAGGCCAGCAGCAGGAGGAGACATATGGACAACTGCAGGAGTCTGAAGGGAGACGAAGGTGACTGGTTGCTTCTGCTGTAGAGACAAGAACAGTTAGAAGAGAGCGCACAGGTGACACACTCTTCCTCCCCCTCAGACTTGGCCTGGGATGTGACCAACTACTGAGAAACAGTGTCTATACTAAATATTTATTTAAGTTATATATACAAAGATAGACTATAAGATAGTTCTACTGCCAGAGTTGTATAAAGACTGATAGTATGTTTCTCTAGTTTGTTGTCTGGGGTTTGAAACATTGAAAATACAACTCTGTGTCAGGGATTTTAAAAATAAATCTTTTTCCTGAGCCCATGCTGTCCTCCATCAATACAAGGCAATTTAAAAATCTATGGTAGAGTAAGAACTTAATGCAATATGATTTCCACGAGTCAGAAACTTGGGTGTGGTTAGTGCTAAGACTTGCTTTTGTGTCTTTTCATTTGCAGACTGTGTCAAGTAGTATAGCTATGTTACCTTCCTATCAATATGTTCATATCAGTATCTGAAATTATTTTTAAGATTCTGAACAATAGAAATAATATATTGAAATCTATATGTCTTCAACTCAATTGGAAAAGCAACATGAACCATTCTTTTCTCTTTTGAAATACATATGTAAACAAATGATGTAAGTGATAACACTAAAATGGACTTTATGCATATTTAAGACATAAAATTATATTGCTATACACAATATTTTACATCTTCCCATAACAAATGTGATTACAGTCCTTTCTGTAGATTTCACCAATAGCCTAATTAACTTATAAGTGTTATGCAGGTTTCTTCCCTAATTAAACTTTTTAAAAGCCTTGAGGTTTTGAAGTGCTTAAATTTATCATCTTCAAACTCTAACAGAAAGAAAAATCAAACACACAAGAAAGCACAAAGCAAAAAATAAATTTATAATGCTTTCATGATTATTTTTCTGCTGTAAAGCAGAAGTACAAGAGGGCATTTCTTTCCATCTCAAAGCAAAATCACCTCTTACTTGAGGATCTTTATAATTTAGAGAAAGATGCAGCAGCTGCTACATTGGTAGATAGGGCTGTGAAAATAGGCAGAAGCTTGGAGCCTCTGAAAATGTTACCTAATCTTCTGATACCAGTTTACTTGTCCAGTCACTCTCCAGTTTAGTTACTTTCCTGAAATCTCTTAAAAAACCCTATGCAAATGCTGTGATCTAAATGTCTGTGTCCTTCCTCTCAATTCACCTGTCAAAACCTATCCCTCAGCGCAGAGGTACTGGGAGGGAGGACCTTTCTGAGATAATTAGGTAACAAAGGCAGAGCCCTCCTAGATGGGATCAGTGCTTTATTAAAGAGACCCGAGGGAGCTGGTCCCCACCTCTTCTGTGGGGAGCTTTAGTGAGAAAGATTCAGCTATGGAGCAGAGAGGGAACTCTCACTACATGCTGAATCTGCCAGCAACTTGATCTTGGACTTTCTAGTGTCAGGAGCAATAAGAAACAAATTGAAGTTTAGAATTGCATCTGTCATTGTGACTATTGTGCATGCTTTATTCCAGAAACTCTACTTCTGATTAGTCATTTAACACAAAGTTATTGTGTAGTTCCAGCAACAGATTCAGTCTCTGATTCCCTTTGTCTCTTCTCTCTCTCTCTCTCTCTCTCTCTCTCTCATTCAAGGAAACAGAAGCTATGGCAAAACAGATTTCTCTGGTATCTTTTTCTTGTTTCAGTTTGCTCTAATTTCGTTTCCAGATATTTCTTATTCTCTGTCCTCCTAACTATGGGAACATTGCATTTCTTCATTTCCTTAGAAGTCGGATGCTGCCCTGTAATGGTTTAGTTTACCTAAGTTTGGCAAAACCACAGTATCCAGATATCTGATGAGACACTATTTTAAATGTTCTCTGAAGGTATGTTTTGGTAGGGTTAACATTTAAGTAATTTGACTTTAATAGCTTAATCCTTTCATAAGTTCTGAATCAATTGAAAGCTTTACAATAATACTGACCTCCTCAGAGAATGACAATTCTACCTGCTTTTGGATTACCTTCTTTGTTCATAGATATATGAAAGTAATATGTGTGTATACACTACATATATCTGAAAGTAATATAGGTATATATACACAGATCCCAAAACATACACACATATTTATATAAACACACACACACACACACACACACACACACACACACACACACATCCTGTTGGTTCTCTGGAGAAATTTAGGCTAGGATTTGTGACTTGATTTAGCCACTGAAAAGTGAACAGAAATGATATGTAGTGTTTCCAGGAAGAAGCTTTAAGAACTAATGTATCATTTGACATATTTACATTTTTATGTCTCAGAGAAATGTGACAGCAGAGAAAGGAAGCCTCTACAGCAGAACTCCAGACAAACTCTTCACAGACAGAATTTGAGAGAGAATTAAGCTTTCACTTTTGTGAGCCTCTATGACTGAGAAATGATGATTACAATAAAATCTGTATTTTCTTGACAATACAACAACCTCTGAATGTATAATTTAGGGTTACA
>PVIR01031588.1:0-19325 GCA_004026965.1 Petromus typicus
TTTTTTTAGGTTTTTTGAGACAAGGTCTCGCTGTGTGGTTCAGGCTGGCACTCAGCTCAGCCTCAAACTCATCACAGCAATCCTCCTGCCTCTGCCTCCCGAGTGCTGGGATTACAGGCGTGAGCCACCACGCCCGGCACTGTGGTATCTGGTACTGGCTGTGCTGGGCATGAGTCTCCACGCCCAGTATTGTTATGTGGTTACCGGGGAATCGAACCCGGGCCCTTGCACTTGCAAGACAGGCACCGGAACCACTGAGCTAACTCCCTGGCCCTTTTTTAGGTTTTTTGAGACAGGGTTTCGCTTTGTGTTTCAGGCTGGCCCTGAGCTCAGCCTCCAACTCACATCACAGCAATCCTCCTGCCTCTGCCTCCCGAGTGCTGGGATTACAGGAGTGAGCCACCATGCCCGGCACTGTGGTATGTGGTACTGGTTGCTGCTGGGCATGAGTCTCCACACCCAGTATGGTATGTGGTTACCGGGGAATCGAACCCGGGCCCTTGTGCTTGCAAGACAGGCACCGGAACCACTGAGCTAACTCCCCGGCCCTTAAACACTTTTTGAATGCCTAGTATTTGCTTGATGCATGAGTTATGAAATTACCTTGTTTATGAATTTAACATTCATTTAACACCTGTATAGGGCCTGAGGGTTTTTTTTTCTGTTTTGTCTTTACCTTTTCATTTAGTCAGTGTTTCTTTCTTTGTTTAACATATAATTTTCTAGAATGTTTTTGTGACATTTTTAAAAAACAAGACTATTGACAACGAATTTTCTCAATTTTTGCTTGCCAAAGGAAGTATTTCTTATCTTTTGAAGAATATAGATTTGAATTCTTTGGTTAAAAAAGTATAAAGGATGAATGATTAAACAAATCTCATTACAGTTAATAATAACAACTTTGTTCAATAGCTGTTAGAGTGGTAGATGATGGGTTCTCATCTAAAGATTATGAGAATTATATACTGTTGGATTAATGTTTGTGGACTATTCATTTAGATAATCATTCTGCAAGGTACAGAATTCCAGCTTGGTGTTGGTGTTTTTCTCTCCATATTTTGAATATTCCACTCTGTTGTCTTGTTGCGTACATGGTGTATCAGACAGTACTTACTAATGAAATGTTTAGACTTAATGTGCAATATACCAATACATAGTAGTTTACAAAATCGGTGTAGAGTGTCCACCCAGTCAGGTGTGGAAGAGTATAGAACGTCTGTCTGCACACTGGGGATCTGAAGGATCCACTTGAGGGCCTGGAGCTCACTGTAGTGTCTTGTGTGAAGTCATACCAGGAGGCCAAGGGGTCTTCAGTAGATGGCTAAAGGTCTGTACAGGCAGCCAGGAGATGGCATCCAAGGTGAAAGCAAAGACTAGAGCCTCTAAAAAGGGACAGTAGTGACCTTCCTTCTTCATTCCTTTTTTATACCATTCTGATGACAACCCTCACTAGGGTGCATCTTCCACCCTCAGAACTGTGCTAATCCAGATTATTTGTGTGTTTCTTACTTAAATAGACACAGTCAGTACTGTCCCACATAATTTCTGTGGAGAAATTAGATGTAATTCTTATTTTTACTCCTCTGTAGGTAACGTCTTTTTTTTCTCCCTGTGTAGTGTATCATCTTCTGAAATTTTTTATTTTTTTGTTGAATTTGTGTAGCTTAATACAGTATGCCTAAATTTAGCCTTTGGGATTATCCTGCTTGATATTTTCTGAGATTTCTGGATCTATGATTTGGTATCTGATATTAATTTAGGAGAAATTTGCTGTTATTACTGATTCAGATATTTTTTTCTATTCTTTTCTGTTTTACTTTGGATATTCTCATTCAATGCATATTTGTAGTTATCTCATGGTTCTTCATTACTCCATTGCAATATTCTCAGCTTTTTTACCCCTCTTTGTTTTGTAATACTAGAAGCATTGATGGATATATCCGTAAACTGAGTTACTCACCAGTGAGGCCATCAAAGATAGTCTTCATTTCTGTTACAGTGTTTTTGGTCTCTAATATTTTTTCCCTTGCTATTTCTAGTATACTTATATTACACATTTGTTCTTGTTCATTTGTTTAGTTTTTACTTGTTATCAGTACATGTTTGCATTGCACAGTTATTATGTCCCTTGTGTGGAGTTGGTACATGTATCTATCACATGTCCCTTCATTTCTTTCCTTCTCTTTCTCTGTCCTCTCTCTCCGTCCCCTCTCTCCTCTCCCTGTGTTTCTTGATCCCCTTTACATTTCAGAAATATTCATCTCACTATTTTCTTTCTTTTTTTTAATCTTTATTGGTACTATTTTCTGTATTTATTTTGCTGTTTAGGATTTGGGTTTCTCATATAAGAGAAACATTGCTATTTAAACTTGTGTGTCTGATTTGTTTTTCTTCACGTGATTGTCTAAAGATGTGTCTGTTTAATGAGCCCTCCTTCATGGCGTCTTAGTACTTCATGGTGTGTAAACACTGTACTTTTTTTATCTGTGCATCTGGTGATGGACAGACAGGCTGCTTTCAAGATTTAGCTGTTATGAGCTGCATGGCTACGAACACAGGTATGCATGTATCACTTTAATACATCTTCTTTAATACATCTTCAAGACTCAGGGAGATATCTAGGAAGGGAATATCTAGGTCAAACTGAATTTCTAGTTTTAGTTTTCTGAAGAATATCATTTTTCTTTTCTGTAATTGTTATACTAGTTTACATTCTCATTATTCATGGAGGAGGGTTCTTTCTATCCAACAACTTGGCCAGTATTTGTTATTATCTGATTTCTTGATGATAGCCATTCTCTCTGCAGTAAGATGGAATCTCAGTGTTGTTTTAACTTGCATTTTTCTAATGGCTAGCGATGTCGAACACTTTTTCATGCATTGAATATTTGTACTTATTTATCAGAGAAATGTCTGTTCATTTGAGTTGTAGGTTTTTGGCACCAGAGGTTGAATTCAGGATATTGTGCTTGCAAGGCAGATGCCACTGAGCTAAATCTTCGGCCTCAACTGCACATTTTTTTATTGAATCTTTTATTGGGCAGGGTCTAAATTCTGAGCTCTTTGTATATTCCACATATTAGCTGTGTGGGAAATGAGCTAATTTTTAAAAATCATTTTATTTGTTGTCTCTTCACTCTATTATTTCTTCTGCTGTGCATAAACTATTTAATTAGACATGATCCTAGTTGTGGATTTGTGGTAGCATTCGTTGTGCTATTTGGGTTCTGCTTAGGAAGTCCACGCCCACACTTATGTCTTTAAGAGTTGTACCTGATTGATTTTCTGGAAGATTGTTTCTGCTTTACTATTTAGATGTTGAAACATTTTGATTTTAGTTTGATACATGGTGAGACGTGGATAGCCAGTTATTCCAGCGCCGTTTATTAAAGGGGAAATCTCTCCTCCAGTGTAAGTTTTTGGTCCCTTTCTCACAGATTAAATATCTTGTTTCTGCAGCTTCTGTTCTGTTACATTGATCCATACATCTGTTTTTATGCCGGTATCATGGTATTTTTATCACCGTGGATTTGTAATGTATCTTTAAATCTGAGAATGTGATGTCTCCCACTTGCTCTTGTTACCCAGGAATGCTTTTGCTCTCTGGATCTCTTCTGATTCCATGTAAATTTTAGGATTGTTTTCTGTACGTGTGTTTTTTTGGGGGGGGCCACTAGGGCTCAAACCCATGCTCTTTTGCTTCCAAGGGAGGCATAGTGCTACTTGAGTGAAATCCCTGCCAGTGTTTTCTGTAGTTTGTGAGAAAGGCCATTGACATTTTGACTGACTGTTTCATTAAATCAGTTTTGGAAGCACAGCCATTTTTGCCTATTTTAGATAAGCCCATGTAGGAGCAGGGAATATTTTCTGTTTTCTGATTTTTCTCTTCTAAAGTACTGTGATGTTTTTGTAGAAGTTTTTCACTTCCCTGTTTAGGTTGATGCCCAATTATTTAATTTTTCCTGCTGCTATTGTGAATGGTGTTGTTTTGTAATTCCTCAGTGAGTTCATAATTGGTGTGTAGGGATTTTGTTGGGTTTTATGTGTATTGATTTTATATCTTACCGCATTGCTGAGGTTGGTTATTAATTATAGGAGTCTTTTGGCAGAATGTTTTTGGTCTTCTGTGTAGAGGATTATGTCATCCTTAAATCAAGATAATATGGCCTCTCCATTTCTGATGTTTCATTTTTATTTCTTTCCCTTGCTTGATTATTCAGGCTAATATTTGGAGTACTGTGTTGAACAGGACTTGTGGTGGTAGACATCTTTCTCTTGTTCTAGATTTTAGAGAGAAAGCTTTCAGTTTTTCCTTATTTATTAAGGACAGCATTATTTATTATTTGGCAGCAAATCTGCCATAAATAGCTTTTATCAGATTGAGATAAAGTCCTTAGATACCTATTTTTTTAGGGTGTTTATCATGAATGTATGTTGGAATCTGTCAAAGGCTTTTTCAGAATCTATCGAGATAATTGTATGATTTTTCTCCTTTTCTTTATATTACATATTATAATTATTGATTTACACATTTTGAACCATTGTTACATCCTTGGGATGAAGCCTACTTGGTCATGATTCTTTTTGATGATATGTTCTATTTTATTGCCAGTAGCTTGCTAAGAATTTTTGCATTTATTGTCATCAGAGAGACTGACCTATAGTTCTCCTTTCTGGTTGGATCCTTGTGTGGATTTTGGAATCAGGGAAATGGGTGCTTCTAGAAATGACACAAGGAGTACTCCTTACTTTCGACTTCATTAAAGAGTTTATGGATTATTGGGCAGTAGATCTTCCTTGAGTTCTTATAGAATTCAGCATTGAATCCACTTGTGCAGTTCTTACTTGATTTTTTTTTTTAACTACTGCATCAACCTCATTGCCTATTATTTAATTAATCAGAATTTTTATGTCTGTTTGGTTTCGTTTTGGTAATTATTGTGTCAAGGAATTTATCATTTTCTTCTGAATTCTTCAGTTTACAGGTGAATGGGTTTGTAAATTAGTTTCTAATAATCTTTTTGATTTTGGCAGGGTCTATTTTGATTGAACCTTTTTGTAAGCTAGTAATTGTATTAATTTTGATCTTCTTTTTTATGATTGATTAAGAGTTTGCCTACTTTTAAAAATTCTTTCAAAGAACCAGCTCTTCAATTCATTATTTCTTTGTAGATTTCTGCATATTTCTTTCATTGATTTATACATGGATATTTATAATTTCTTTCCTTGTACTAACTTTGGATTTAGATTGTTCATGTTGTTCTAGAAACTTCATGTGCATCAATAGTTTATTTACTTGGGCTTGCTTTGTTTTTCTGATATGGACATTCACAGCTATAAACTTCTACCTTAAAACTGCTTTCATTGTGTCTCATGGATACTGGTATGTTGTACCAGCAATATTGTTTAATTCTAAGAACTCTGTTATTTTTCTGTGACCCACTGATTTTTTTTAACAGTGTATTGTTTAATTTACAAGTGTTTACATATCTGTAGTTACTCTTGCTGTTGATTGTAGTTTCATTGCACTATGATCTGATAGTATTTAAGGTATAATTTCAATTATTTTGCACTTACCCAAGCATGCTTTATTGGTCAATATATGGTCTGTGTTGGAGAAAGTTCCACGCACTACTGAGAAGAATGTGTGTGTTGCTCGTATTGGATGAAACATTGTAGCTATCTATTAAGTTCATTTGTGCAAAGGTTTTGTTCAACTCTAATATTTATTTATTGACTTTTTTGCCTAATTAATCTTTCTGTGGTAGTGAAATATCTTATTCATTTCTGTGGCAGTGAAGTATCTTGTTCATTTCTTAACCCTTTGTTCAGCTTTGATATGTTTGGTCAATTTTTTATCTAGTTGATCTGTGTATTTGTGATAGTAGATTATCGAAGTCCTCTACTATAATTATATTGCTATTTATCTTTTTATTGAGTTTATTGGTACATTTTAGATATATTTAGATATATAGATACACATTCAGGATTGGGAATTTGTGCCTTTACATTATATATCTTGGTTCTTATTTTTTTCCCCATTTCCCTGACCTCCCTCCAACCCTTGCACCCTTCCCTATTTACGAAAGATTTGTTTCCATTTCTTTTTATGTTCTTCTTACCCATCTCCCCTCTTTCTTATAGTTCCCTTTGAAGATTTTCACAATCTCTATTTTGCACTTTGCTCCTCATTTCTGCATTCAGTTTCTCATACTAGAGAAACAATTTGGTATTTCTATATATGTCCTATATATTTAACTTAAGAGTATAGTCTCAAGGTGCATTTATTTAGCTATAAATGTCTTTAGTTTAGCTTTCTTTATGGCTAAGTAGCACTTTTTATAAAATAAATATGCATCTTCTTTATCCAGTCTCCTGTTCATGGGTATTTTAGCTGTTATAAACTATGCTGCTATAAACATGGGTATACATATGTCACTGTCATATAATGTTTTTAATTCTTTTTTTTTTTTTTTTCGATTTTTTTGAGACAGGGTCTCGCTTTGTAGTTCAGGCTGGCCCTGAGCTCAGCCTCCAACTCACATCACAGCAATCCTCCTGCCTCTGCCTCCTGAGTGCTGGGATTACAGACATGAGCCACCACGCCAAGCACTGTGGTATGTGGTGCTTATTGCTGCTGGGCGTGAGTCTCCACACCCAGTATTGTATGTGGTTACCGAAGAGGTTCCTTGTGCGTGCAAGACAGGCGCCAGAACCACTGAGCTAAATCTCTGGCACTTAATGTTTTTAATTCTTTCATTTACATAGTTGTCAGGGAAATAGCTGGGTCAAATGAAATCTTTAATCCTGGCTTTTTGAGAAATCCTCACACTGATTTCCATAGTGACTGCTTCAGTCTACCCTCCCAACAGTGTAGACAGGTTCTTTTCTGCTCCTAGGCCTGCCAGCATTGTTATTGGTTGATTTCTTGATAGCAGCCATTCTTTCTGGTGTGAAATGGAATTTCAGAGTTGTTTTCATTTATATCTCTCAGATGACGAGTGATATGTCTATTCATTGCAGATGTCCATTTTGGGAATTGGTTTTTAAATTTGAGGGATCTGATCTGTTTGAGTTCTTTCTATATTCTATATAGTAGTCCTATCTAGGAATAGTTGATAAAATTCTTCCCACATTGTAGATTGTCTCGTCACTCTATTGAGGCTTTCTCTTGCTGTGAAGAAGGTTTTTAATAAGATGAGATTCTTTTTGCTAGTTTCCATGCAGTTGTTCATAAAGTCTTTCTCTATGTGAATATCTGTAATAGTTCCACCTAACCTATCTCCCAGCAGGATTAGTGCTTCTGTTTTAATATTTACATATTTGATCCATTTTGATTTTAGTTTAGTGCATGATTTTAGTTTAGTTTTAATCTTTGGCAGGTTGAATCCTAGTTTTTCCAACTCCATCTATTAGAAAGGCTATTCATCCAGGGAGGGTTTTTGGCTTTTTGTCAATTAACAGGAGGCTGAGTATATTTGGAGTTATTTCTGGATCTTCTGATCTGTTCCACTGCTCCTTGGGTCTGTTTCTTTACCAGTAGCATGCTGCATTTATAAAAAAATTAATCTTTATTGGTACATTATGAATGCACATCATCATCGCATTCAACATTGAGAGTTTGTACCAGAATATGACATGACTTGATTCTTATTTTTTCCCCTCCCCCCCGCCCTGCAAGTCCCCACCCCTTATATACATGCTTTTATCACAGTAGCTTTATAATATAGTTTGAAGTTGTGGGTTGTGATACCGTTGCCTTGTCTTTGTTGTCTAGAATTTCTTTTTCTAGTCTAGGTCTCTTCTGGTTCCAAATGAATTTTTGGATTGTTTTTTCTAGTTCTGTGGTATATGCTGTTGGAATTTCTATGAGAATTGCATTGTATCTGTATATATTGCTGTTTATCTTATCACATCTTTTATGTCCAGAGGTGTTTAGTGAATTTGGGTGCACTATTGTTTGGTGTGCATATGTTTTTCTTTGGATATGAATTATTTCCTTAACCAATATGTCGAGATCTTACTTACTTCTGTTAGGTTTTGTCTTGAAATTTACTTTGTTTAAAGATGAGATAGCTATTCCTGCTTGTTTTCAGATTCCTGTTACATACTAGATCATTTCCATTCCTTAATTTTTAGTCTAGACTTTTTTTTTGGATTCCATGTGTTTATTGCATATAGCTTCCAACTGAATTTTGTTCCTTGAAGCATTTTGCCAGTTCATGTCTTTTGATTGGGAACTGAGATTATTCATATTAAACATTGTTACTGAAATGCAGTGAGTTATTCTTGTACATTATTTTCCTAGTGTTGATTTCCTGTCTTTATCTCTTGCTTGACTGCTCACCCTATCTGACCTATTCACTCTGTTGGACCTTTTAATACTGTTAGCTTTATTGTTTCTTTTAGAAAAGCCTTGAGAATTTTTGGTGGGCTGAAGTTTTTGGTGTTCTGAATTTCTTTAGGTGCTCTCTGTAACATGAATGTGGAAGATCCTTAAGTTACAACCTTCCTGACATATGAACAAATTGTATTATGACAGGAATTTTAGTTTTAAATTACAACCAAAGTCTTAGGTTACAACATGAATGCTAGCCATTTGTGTTGCCAGATAGTCTTACTCTTAAAGATTTCATCCTTAAAGAGTTCTGGAAGGAGCATTACAACAACCTTTCCTACTTGGGATTAATGGAGAAATCCTGGGCTGGTGTTTCTCTGAGCACACTGAAATCTGAGATTTGCCTGTATACAGGAGAGAGACTTTGAAGGCTGTGAAGAAGAGCCTGAGACTTCAGTTGAACAACTTGAGTTACAACCAGCCCTCACAAATGGATTGAGTCCATAAATTAAGAGTCAATTGTATCTCTTTTTCATCAATTTTGAAAGATAGTGTTTCAGGTTATACCAGTCTGGGTTGGAAGCTGCTCTTCTTCAGGGCTTGAGAAACTTCACTGCAAGTTCTGTCAGCCTTTAAGCTTGGTGCTGAGAAGTCTACTTCAGTTCAAAAGGGTTTTTCCTTATAAGTGATTCACTGTTTTCTCTAGTGGCTTTTAAAATTCTGTTCTTGTGTGAGACTTTTGGGATTTTAACTATGAAATGTGATCCTGAGAAGTTCTTTCTGGATTCTTAATCTTTAGGGTTATGTGTTCCTCACTCATATGTGTGTAATTTTCTTATACTTGGAATTTTCTAGTATTATTTCAATGAACAAATTATGTCATTTGTGCTATGTTCTATTTTTTGAGTAGCTAGAATAAATTGAAGATTATTCTTTGCCTCATCTAGTATCTGTTCATGTTCTGTGTTTTAAAAATATCTCTCATGGGCCGAGGAGTTAGCTCAGTGGTTCCAGCACCTGTCTTGCAAGCGTAAGGACCCGGTTCGATCCCTGGTAACCATATACAATATGGGGCATGGAGACTCACCCCAGCAGCAATCAGTACCACATACCACAGAGCCGGGCGTGGTGGCTCACGCCTGTCATCCCAGCACTCGGGAGGCAAAGGCAGTTGGACTGCTGTGATGTGAGTTTGAGGCTGAGCTCAGGGCCAGCCTGAACCACAAAGCGAGACCCTATCTCAAAAATAAAAGAAAAATAGATAAATAAATAAAAAAAAATCTCTCATAATTAATCACCAACATTGACCTTCCTTCTAGTTTTAACACTGTCCTCTGATAGTCACTTCTACTATCCTTACCTTTGATAGGATTTTTAATATCCTGAATATGTGTTTGGTACCTCAGTATGGACTCAAATGACATTTGTGCCTTAACGTTATTTTGTTTAGCTTATCTGGCTTTTTATCACTTTTTTCGGCAGACTTGCAAAATGTTTTGTTTCCTAGGCCCATTATCCATTCAGTTATATCTTCTTCTGTTTAGTTATATGGATCTGTGTTTGTCAAACACCTTATTGATCTTTTAAAATGATTTTTTTATCCTCTTCTGATATCCCTTTGTGTCATTTAGCTGTGTGGGTCTTGATTTTCTTCCCCTTAATATGCCCTGGATGAGCTTTAGAGGAGCTGGCAGTTTCTGGAGGCATTTGGTTATCTGCTGTCCTCATGTTTATGCTGAGGCTTGCAGGAGGTTTGTAGTAGGAGTCTTTGTTGTCCTCTAGGGGTGGCTAATTATAGGCTTTGATTCTGTCCAGGATCAACCTCTGTTTGGGGGAGTGCAAGCTGCAGTTCTCTAAGAATAGGCCACAGTATTGTTAGTGACACCGAGGCAATATAGATATTGAGATCAGAGACAGAAAAAACTATTTAACTAGGTTAAAAAACCAGCAATAATAACAGTATCAAAGATAAACTGGATATTGACATACCCAAGAACTGGTAATATACCATCAATAAGTATAGAAAAGAGATGTATAGCTATATTGTAAACACTAAGATAAACTAAATATTGGCCTATAGTAAATATCTATTAAATGGAACAGTTTTACTACCACTAACAATAGATCGGTATTCAACAGTAACAGCATAGACTTATGTGTAAGAAAATTCATAGAACTTCATGGTGGCATTACTAAAGATAAAGTGGGTAGGGGATTGGAGAGTTAGATTAGTAAAATTTGAAATATTCCCCAGTAGAATATGTGAAGGAGGGTAGAAGATAGAGATAGAGGATTCTGTTGGGGAGTGAAAGGAAATTAATAGTTTTAGATAACAGTGACAGAATAAAACAAACCATTAAAAGAGGAAAAAACAGTGAGAAAAATAGACAGAAAAGAACAATGACAAAGGCAAAAAAGTTAGAAGGAGAAGTGAAAAAAGAAAAAAGATGCTAAACCCTAAACACCCTTATCCCATACACTAAAGGAAGGAAAGAGAAAGAGAAAGAGAAAAAAAATGATTCAGTTTTAAAAATTCCTCTGTGCTTTTGAATGAGTTGTTCCTTTCTAGATCTGCATTCAGTCTTGGAATCTAGCAAGGCACACTTTTCTCCACCTCGGTCTCCATCAGTGGGTCTCTGAGGTGCCTTTCGTGCTCTAGAGGCCCCTCTCTTTGTATACTCAAGACAGTGACAACTGTTCAAGCAAGTCCTTACTCGCACTGGTAGACTGAAAAGCAGTCAGATCTCTTGTCTCTGAAGAAGAGATGCTTCAGGGTAGGGTGTCAATGTTGGACTAATGTCAACCCTTCCAGATCCAGCTTCTTCTGAAAGCCACACATGTAGAACCTGCTTTTGCGCAATAGATACCAGAGCCTTTTGCTTCCTGATTGGAGCTTCAAACTCTTAGAGGGTCTCTGTCTAGCCCACACCTTCCCTGTAGCTGTCCCCTGTGGCTGTCTCTCCAGTAGTCACTGTGGGATGGCAACACCGGAAACCTTGAAGTAGAGCTCTTCTCTCAGTCTTAAAAACTTTGACTTTCAAACATAAAATCTGATTAAACACTCTCCGGCAGTATGGTAGGCACTGCACTAGGTTTCTTCCAGCTCTAACCTGCTATTAAGGAGTCAGTTTTGAAGTAAAAACTCACAGTGTTTTTATAGTTTGTAGTAGCCATGAGCTGTTTGTTTATTTGTTTTTGTGGGTGTCACTCTTGGCCAGATCTATTATTTCTTTCTGGAGCTGCCAACCCTTGGGGCTTGCCTGGTCTCCCTGGGCATTGGCCTCAGCCAAGATGGGGCATAAAGTACACTGCCTGTGGGGAAAGGCTCCACTGCCCAAGTTGTCCATGGGCTACTGCTTTATTCTTGCATGTTATCTACTTTTTCCTCTGAAGTTCTCAGTGTAAAGAATTCCAGGGATGGTAATTCGAGCAGTCCTGGTTTCTGTACAATATTTTTCACTTTTTAGTACGGCTTATGATGATGTGCTAGATGAAGGAAACTGCAGTAAGTAGCCCTTTAGTTACGTAGTGGTAGGCCATCAGAAGAAAGGTCATGTTCTATAGTCCTATGATTAGCTTTCAGGCTTTTTGTGTGCACTTTCAGTTTCTCATACTAGAGAAATGATATGGTATTTACGCGTGTGTGTTTTATTTCAGGCTTTTCGTTGCTCCTGGACTGTGAAGTTCTTGAGGGGTTCTTAATCTCTTTATTCCACCCAGCCCAACAGTCAGAAAGTGTGACCAGAAGGGCCTGCAGTTGGGTATTTTTATTCTCCAGACCCACTGGGCTCTAATACTATTCCCATCAGGAGAGGCTGTATGAAGCAGTTCCTCAGGAGGGCAAGTCTCATGAACAGAGACATGGCATGCTGGTGTATATCAAAATCGGCTTGTTTCCCTTTTTCTATTCTGAAAACATAAGAGAGTTGTTTTTGTTGTTGTGAATGTCACAATTCTCATTTGGAGAATCTGGTGGTGTTTCAGGAAGCAAACTGCCCAAATCTTGAGGGTTTTCCTCTGACTGGCTCCTCTTTGTATTCCTTACCTCCAGGTATGTCCACATTGAGCCTCTGACAATTCAATTCTAGTTCAGATTTCTCTATGTCGTAGTATATGGAGATTTCTCCTGAAGGAATTCTACTCTGTTAATTTGTAAGTCTTGGTATCTACCTGTATGACTTCTCTTCTCCAATGATCTAAGGCAGAACTGCTGACTTTTTGCTCACCTTTACACCATTGTTAGAATGGAGTAATGACTTCCAAGCTCTTGGCTCGCGGGGCTGGTAACCTCAGGTGTGTTATCTCCATTTAAAATAGGTGAAAGCAAACTCAGTTTTGAAAAAGGCTAAATAATGCAGAAGGTCAACAAACAAAACTGGAAGTGACAGAGCCAAAGATTTTTAAAAGTTCAACTCCAGTTTTCTTTTTATAGCTATTAACCAGCTGTTCAACAGGTCTTTTTACTTTAAGTGACAATTATATTGTTATGATGTTGAACAAAATTCTATGTCTGAAAACCTATTGGTAAATAGGTACAAAATTTTACTCAGACAAGGACACTAAATCTTTTGAGATTTATAGCATGCGAATATATTTAGCAATAGTGTATTATATTAGTGTATTGTATACACATATAATAGTACTTTATACCCTATGAAGACATATAGGTGTAATTTTTCAACTTACAACACAATCATAAAAATTAAACAGAAATTCTGTATTTTGGAAAACACATTTGAATTGTGTAACATTTATTTTATAGGTTATATAATCCAAATTAATAAATGATATAATACATTATACATATTTACTTAGTATTTCACATGTTTGATAAAAGGTGAATTCCAGTATGTGCTGTGTCTTTTCTGAGCCTGGTCCCTTTCATCGAAATGCAGACTTCCTGTGTAAAAATGTTGGAGAAGTCTTTGTTATTCTTGTGCTTCTTTTTTCTGTGCTGCTCCACTACTAATATTGTGCTTAGGACACAGAGATCTCCTTTCTCCTAACAGTCAGAATGTGTGGTTATTTGGCTTCCTGTGTGTAAGATGATGATGACATAATAAAAATATTAACAGTGGTAGCATTTATTGAATACTTTACCAGTGATCAAGCATGGTGATAAGTATTTTATAAGAAGTTCTTTTACTTAGTTCTCACAATTATACTCTGTAACTTTCAGTTATGAGTTTAATGTATTACTTTCTTCAAAGGACATAATCATTTTTATCTCTTTTTAGATTAACACTTTACATTCCTCAAATAAAATTAGCCTCTCCCTTTTGAAGATCTTATTCCTATTTTGCAATATCTATTACACATTTTGGACCTCATTTACATTTTCAGTTTCTCATACTCGAGAAATGATATGGTATTTACACTCGTGTGTTTTATTTATTTCACTTATGAGTATGGCCTCAATATACATCCATATCTCTAATACACCATTCTTTTTGGCTGAGTAATACTTTATCCTTTGGGCTGTGGGCTGTTCTGTTTTCTCCAAATAAACCTGATGTTTAAAGTTAAAAAAAAATAGAGAAACATAGTTAGGGTTCTTTTAGTTAGCAAGATGTCCATTGGGATAAATCCACGGTTGCTTCTCTCTCCTGTCTTTGGACCTGTGACAAGGTAGTAAACTGATGAGCATATGCCATGGAGGGAGGTGTGCCCCTGTGACAGCCAGGAAATGGAGAGGGCAGGACACGATGCCCAGCGTCTGACATCCATGCCTAGAACCACCCGGAGCTCCCTCTACATTCAGGATTAGGGTTACACTTGTACCGGGGCCCACGTAGGGGAGTCTGGCTCCTGCCTCCATTTCTGGTTTATCTCCTACTTCCCTGTTTATCTCCTACTTCACGGTTGTTATCTCATACTTCACTGTTGTTATTCACTGAACTGTTCCCTCTCCAGCAACCAGCCCCTTAATTTGGGGGCAATACTAGAAGTGTGACAGCGTCCTCATGTCCCTTGCCTCATGGTTTTGCATACCTTGCTTCTCCTTCACCTTTGTTGCTGTAGATGCATTTACTAACCTTTCCACTTCATTCTTGCTGCTGTTTCCCTGACCTACACTATAGGCTGTTGTTAACTGCAGCACTTCGCTGTGTGGCCCGGCAGTGGGCTTCTTTGATCTTTAGCTCTCTGCATGAAAGATTGTTGTAGCGCACATTTGTTGAATTACTTATGTCATGATTAGTCCAATTGCCAAAGTCTAAAAAGCTAAACATGCATTAGAAGTGAAATGCATTAAGAGTGAAACATGCATTCCATGAATGCATAAACACTCTTAAAAAGTGATATATGCATTAATAGTGAAATTTCTTTGTGAGTGTGTGGATAGGAATAATCACTATCTTCAGGTTGACTAGTGAGAGTGAGAGAAACAAGAGACTCTGGAAACTGCTTCCCATAATTTTAATATTATCTTTGCTAGGCATTGAAATTTATCATGACATATATCTGATAATACAGAAGTCTGCATTTATTCAGACATGATGGCATCTTAAGTCAGGAAGCCATCTAAATGGCGTGATCGTAAAATACAGCACACAAATCAGTTTCAAAAAACCACACATTGCTACTAATCTCATCCAAACTCCCCTCACCTCAAACATACTTTTACCACAGCTCTGGGAGACTCTTTTTAAAGTACTGTCCTGGCTGTCTTGATACTCTGAATCGATCAGAAACAGTTATCCTTTTTTTTTTTTAAAGGTTTTTTGAGACAGGGTCTCACTTTGTGGTTCAGGCTGGCCCTGAGCTCAGCCTCCAACTCACATCACAGCAATCCTCCTGCCTCTGCCTCCCGAGTGCTGGGATTACAGGCGCGAGCCACCATGCCCAGCACTGTGCTATGTGCTATGTGGTACTGGTTGCTGCTGGGTTGAGTCTCCATGCCCAGTATTGTATGTGGTTACCAGGGATTGAACCCAGGTCCTTGCGCTTGCAAGACAGGCGCCGGAACCACTGAGCTGTATATATTCCTGGCCCCAGAAACAGTTATCCTTAATAGTCATTTTAACACTGGAGAAGAACCCAGAGCTGTATCATGCCCAGTGCAGTGAGTAAGGTGGATGCAGGCACACCATAGGATTTTAACTTGACAGAAATTGCCGTAAATATTTTGAGTCAATTTAGAATGTCATGGCATTGAAGACAAAAGACAGAAGAGTTTTCAGAGCTTGTTCAGAAGGGGCAACACTGATGTACTAGGTTTGGACCAAAGGGAAGTTTTTGTGGGGAATTAATGACAATGTGCTTTTCCCCTAACAGTTTTTAAATTTTTAATTTCAACATTCACTACATTATGCAATAATACATCATACATTTGACTCTTTTAAGCTCATTCTGCTTCTTTAAGTGAAGAGATCTTGGTAGAAATCCTTACTATATCTTGTATTATAGACCTTTGAGGTAGATAATTATCAGTTTTATTTTATATAATATCATTTTTGTAAATAATGATTTAATTATCTCTCACCTCTCCCATCTTTTGCCACATTTTATTATTAAGCACATTTTGATTTCTCTATTTAAAAATATACCTCAAGAAAACATGTTAGAAGGAAGCTGTGAAAACTTTTCTGAATGATAGTGCATCAGGTGGTATTTTCTTTTTAGTTTTAATGATTTTTTATATTTTTAACAGGAAATGTCTTTATGTTTATGATTAAAAACAGAAAGAAAAAGGCAAAGAAATAAGGGGAAGATACATTCATGGACAAGAATTCAATTTTATCTATCTTTTCTTCCTGAGTAATGATCTACATTTGTTTTTAAGCAAATATCATTTATTTAACCTAGAGAAGTCCATTAGCTGCCTAAATTTATGAGAGGGGGGGAAAAAACCATGATTTAGAGCAGGGAAAAATCAATTGAGTTTTAAAAAATAGATGAAGATGTATACAGGAATTTTAAAAAATTGACTTTATTGGTACATTTTATATATACATAATGATCACATTCTACATTGAGCATTTGTATATGGATATTACACATCTTGATTGTCATTTTCCCCTTTTCCCCTGCCCTCCCTACAACCCCTACACCCTGACTATAAGCTTTGTTAAGTTCTCTGTTTAAATAAGTTCTAGTTTCATTAATCACTGGAGATATAATTATGTCGCCGTATACTGTGTGCTGTTTGGAAACAGACTGTCCGCTGATTGTCTCGTCGTGTCTTCATGAGTATGCAGAAGGGCTTTGGCGGTTTGGAAGCTGAGCGCCCTAAGCAGAGTCCTGATGCCTCTGGAGGGAGGACATTGGTGGTTTTTCTAAGTGGCACTGACTGCGGGGCTGGTCAACACCCCGTGCGATGGATGAAGCAGGGCCCTGGGCTGGTTTCTGGGGTGGTGCGTGTCCTCTTTCCATGGTCCTAGCTTTGATCATTCCTACTTTAGTCGAATGTACTTCATGCTGTCTTTTGGTGCTTATAATTCTTATGGTGCTTATGATTCTTGTAGCATATTTTGCTTCACATTTGTCCTTTGTAGTGACTTCTGAAACCCTTTGAGGCTTAGTTTGGAGAGTCCTGCCAGAAATTGCCTTCCAGGTCACCCGGGGCAGCGTACAGGAGCTTTGACCACACAAACGTTTCTGAGGTCTGCTGTGTGTTAGCACCACCAGAATGATCAGAAAAAGACTGATGCTCACATCTGACACCAGCCCAACTGATTCAGGACCTTTGGGAAAGAGTCTGTGCAGCAGTTTCTCTTCAGAGTTCTTCAGGTGACTCCTCTGTGTGGCCAGGACTGAGAGGAGACGTGGGTCGGACTGAGAAGTGGGCCGTTCGTGTTCTCCTCGGCAGTGCGGAAGGGAGTTGAGGCATCTGGAAATGGTCTTTGGAAAGTGGCAGGTGAAAATCGATGTCAGTTCTTTTTTTCTTTCGGTGGTCTTGGGGATTGACCTCGGGTCCTCAATTTACAAGGAATGCTCAGTGCCACTGAGCTAAATCTCTGGCTTATGTCATCTTTTTAAGGAGTAGCTTTAAATCAACAGGATGGGTCTACTACGTTTGAAGAGAGAGAGAATTAAGGCAGAGAGTGGAGACCGGCTCAGAACAGCCCTCAGAGTCTTGCGGGGACTCCATGAAGGCTTGTGCTCAGAGCTGTAAGGTCATGTTGTAAAATGGACAGATAAAAGGGACAGTTGAGTTACACTCACAGAAAATACTTCAAATTAGTAGAAATTAGAGTTTTTGGTTTGCTGTCTTATTTTCTGTTCTCCCCCTTCTCCCAACTGGCCATTGAACCAAGGCCTTCACATTGAACTACACATCTGTCCCTTCTTAAAATTTTGAGATTGAGAGTCCCTAAATTTCCATTGTCCTGTCTCAGCCTCCCCTCTGCTGGGATTATGTGTGTGGTCCACCACATCTCCCTTCTGTGCTCAGTTTTGATCTGCATGTGCATTGTTCAGTGTATTAAGACCCCTGAAAAGTTTATCACAGCAATATGAAATCAAAGGTGGTATCTTCCTTTGCACTGTACCCTGGTACCTTGACTATAATAATCAGATAAGGTTCACCAGACCCGTACCTAGATATTTATCTGGTGGCAACCCTTCGGCTTGTTTTCCTGCCCATTTTGAGCATTCTTGGCCTGTCTGCGCGCAGCTCTGAGCTGGACAAGTAGCCAGCCAGCCGTGAGTGGAGGGAAGACCTGCTCTCTGGCTCAGGAACCACTGGCAGCCTCCCATGTGCGTATGAAGACTCTGCGACTTTATTCCCTGGTGTCCACAGTGCTGTTACATCACCTGCATGGGTTTGGCGACTCCTTTTCAACTGACCGAGCAACTGCAGCCTGGCCTCGTTACTTGCTGATCCGGATCCTGGAGTCCAGCACAGAGGGGCTGCTCCGGACCCGGCTGTCTGGGTGGCGGGCACACAGAAGGCTGGTGTGGGAAGCAGGGCAGCATTGTACTTCCCACCCACTGCTTTTGCCCTGAAAACCCCGTTCACAACTAGTGAGTCACCTTGACTAAAGCCCTTATGATAAGGATATATTTTTGAGTTTGAAGGAACCTGAAATCTTTAATAGATGCACATTTTTCTATCAATACACTGAAAACAAATATGTACGATACTCTGGTTTGATATCGACTTCCAGCTCCTACCCACCCAAGAGTGGAATTTCTCTCCTCTTCTCTTTCATTTAACCAGTAGCTCCCGAATGGCTGTCGCCTCAGGCACGATGTCGGATACTTCCTGTGTTTATATAATCCCCCGAAATGATGACCATTCCAGAAGTGGCTTCTGATTTTTCAGTGATTTCTTCTCTTATTAAACTTTTCCCGGGGTTTCTCACAGCCTGATGAACCATCAGGCTGTAACTGTGGTTACAGTACACAGTTCTTTTCAAGGGGTGGCCTATTTTTAATCAGGAAAATAGGTCAGTTGACAAAAATACCTAACCTAAACATGCCCTTTGTGTTCAAAAGGAATTAAAGTGAATACCTCTGGGTTCCAAAGGAGTGCTTTCATTCTGGACTTGAATGTGAGCAATCACCTGTTAGCTAAAGTAGCTTTTCAGATGTAGGCAGGAAGCTGATGCGTGACAGCTCAAATAATTCTAGTGTAAATAAGGACTTCAGAGAAGAGCTGGGAGAAAAATGAACTACAGAGCCTTGTGTGGAGATGAAACAAGACTCATGCTTGATTAGGGCTTAGGTTGGGCTCACAGAGACTGTCTTACAATCTCAGAAATCTGATAGAATTCCATTGTTCGAATTATAAAATACGTTTAGAGATGACTAAACTAATACTAGCTTTCAATGATAGTATTAGTGGGAAATACCATTTCTACTTGGTTAAATATTGTTTTGTGTGTGAGAGGGGTATGTGTGTGTGTGTGTGTGTGTGTGTGTGTGTGTGTGTATGTGTGTGAAAGTGGACTCAGTGTTATAGAATTTTATGTTAAATTTTAAAATTTAAATCATAGGGATTTAAAAAGATTGTATCATATGTACGGAACCTTTTTTTTTTTTT
>PVIR01031589.1:0-19360 GCA_004026965.1 Petromus typicus
CTCGCTTTGTGGTTCAGGCTGGCCCTGAGCTCAGCCTCAAACTCACATCACAGCAATCCTCCTGCCTCTGCCTCCCGAGTGCTGGGATTACAGGCGTGAGCCACCACGCCCGGCACTGTGGTATGTGGTACTGGTTGCTGCTGGGTGTGGGTCTCCACATCCAGTATTGTTATGTGGTTACCGGGGAATCGAACCCGGGCCCTTGCGCTTGCGAGACAGGCGCCGAAACCACTGAGCTAACTCCCTGGCCCCCCCTTTTTTTTTTTTGAGACAAGTTCTCACTGTGTAGTCCAGGTGGCTTCGAGCTGGTAGCGATGCTCCTGCCTCAGCTTCCCAAGTGCTGAGGTACAGGTGCGTGCCAGCACGCCCAGCTCCCTCCGATAAACTCCTGGTTTTATAGGGTTCTAATTAAAACAGCCAAGAAAGGAGTGAAGCCAGAGAGCCCTTGCGAATGGTTGAGTGTGCTCCATCCCCTCCCACGCTAATGGGAAATGCAGAACTCAACAAGGACAGTGGATTGCACCAGGGGCAGCCCTGTCGGGTGAGTCCAGGTAGGGCTGCTGGACAGCGCCACAGGGGCCTCCACCTGGTGTCCCAGGGACTTTCCCCTGCAGATTCCCATATATTGATGGGCAGAAGGTCCAAGAATTTACAGACGTACTTTCAACCATCATATCCTTACTGTGAGCATGAAATCAAACTGGTGCAAATTGTCCCTAAGATCAGTTACTGAACACGGTCAGGGAAGGGACTTTCGTTGGCAGAGGGCTTAGCTAATGATCAAAGCCGGTATTGCATTAAGGGAGACACCCTGACATGACTGCTGCTTCGAATTAATTTTTATTTTATTTTAGTAGTGGGGATTGAACTCAAGGCCCGTGCAGTGAGCTACATCCCTAGCTCTTTTTATTTTTTATTTTGAGACGGGGTCTCACTAAGTTGCCCAGTTACCCTGGTTCTGTCTGGATTTAGGATCCTCCTGCTTCAGCCTCCAGAGTGCTGGCATTACGGGTGAGGAGCACCACACCCCAGCTATAGGGCCAGATTTTTGCAAACTGCTCTTTTCAGTCTTTAGTTGGATTCTCTATGGCACTAAGGCCCAATGAGAATAGCAGGTCACCTAAGGTGACACCCAGCAAGAGCCAGGATGAACATTTCTGGCTCAAGAAAGCCGGCGTTGCAGAGGGACACAGAGCACGCACACCTCGCCGCACCTCGGCCCCATGTGTGTCCTGCTGTCCACTCTAAGGCATTCCAGACAGACACCAAAGAGCAAACCAGGTGGCTAATTCCAGATCCAGGGCTGGTGCCCAAGCCAGAGGGTGTGCCAGGTCCCAGAAGAGATAGATCCTTGGCCCGAAGCGCAGGGTCACCCTCTCCAGTTGTGTGACCCTTGGCCTCTGTGCTGTCGGAGAGACAAGATGCCCTGGGTCGGGCTGCCTTGTTCTCCGGCTCTGCCACCCACGTGGGCTCCCTGCCCCTAGGGACTTCATGAGTTTTGCTTCTGGAAGCTTTTTTATCCCCTGCCCCGGCCCTTCTCATGGCCAGAGAGGGTTCTGGGACGTCTGGCGCTGGCTCTACAAGCTCTGCCCTTTTCTCTAGTGCTGCCAGCTACTCCCCAAAAGGTAGCTCACCCTGGCACTCCAGGCCCACTGACTCGGGGACTTATGTGATGACATCTGCCCCACAGCTCCTGGATACCTGAGGAGAAAAGATTCATTGTTGGCCTGAAAATCCGATTTAATTGCACGTATTCTGTATTTTATCTGGCAACCCCAGCCCCAGTACAAACAATGCAGACCTTGTGACTTTTGGGTACAACTATCTTAGTATAAAATACATTGAGCAACATCTAGTTCATCCTTAGGCTAAAACATGATTGTTTATCCAAGTAATGAATGTAGCTGTCCATCCGGTTTTGTTTTGCTTTGTGGTATTAGGGATTGAACCCAGCGCTTTCTTTTTTGAGACAGGGTCTTGCCATGTAGCTCACACTGTTCTTGAGCTCAGTATGTAGCTCAGGGTGGCCTGAAACTTGTGACATGAACCTCCCCTGCAGGGACAGTGGGGCAGCCTGTGGAAAAGCGGTAAATCCTCTGACCCGGGACAGCACACTTCGTACGTTGGTGGCTTTGCTCTGGAGAGAGGTGTGAGGGACATATTTGGGGATGAAGAGTCAACTATCTGTGAACTCACACTTTCCTAGTCCCCAAAAATCAAATAAGGAAATTGTGGGGGGACAGGGAGAGGGCAGAGGAGGAAATGATAGTTGGTAAATCTAAGTGTTCTTGAACTATTTGTTTTGTTTTCTGTGTACATTGATATTTTGCAAACACAACCTCTGGGGGATCCACACAGCAAAGAAAATATCCGGAAGGAAGGGGGCTTGTTAATTTAGGAGCTTCCTTCAGCAGTGAACTGTGACCTGGCTTAATATGGTAACAACTTGCAACCCAAATGCCTTCCTGAAACAAATCTTCTTCTTCTTAGCCAATCACAGCTCAGAGTTTTTAGCCAATCACAGGCTGCAAACTGCCCAAACAGGTCCAAACTGGCATGGAGGGACGTATGGGTAATACCAGCACTCTGGGTGGCTGAGGGGGGAAGTGTGCAAGTTCAAGCTCAGCCTGGGCAACAGTGAGACCTTGACTCCAAAAATTTTTTAAAGGGCTGGAGATATAGCTCAGTGCACAGTCCCTGGGATCAACACACACACACACACACACACACACACACACACACACACACACACACGATAAAGGTCCACATGGATAAAACAAAGGGAATTATAAGTAATGAGGCTATTTTTGTATGATACCTCTTCTCTTTCTGCCTATTCATGAATTCATGAATTTTTTTCTTTGCCTAAATAAGCTGCTAAACTTAATGTTTCTAACATGTTTTTTGTTGCTATTGTTTGTTTCTTTGAGACAGGGTCTTACTTTGTAGTTCAGACTGGCCCTGAACTCACTATATAGCCCAGCAATCCTCCTGCCTCTGCCTTCCAAGAGCTGGGATTACAGGTGTGGATTATACACCACACCTGGCATTGTGGTATGTACTGGGGATCAAACTCAGGACCTTGTGCTTGCCAGGCAGATGCAGGAAACACTGAGCTAAATCCCTGGTCCTGTAGTTTGTTTTTTTTGAGCTAGGTCTCACTATGTAGAGACAAGAAAGACAGGCTTGGGACAAGGATTTAGCTCAAATGGTACCACACTTATTTTATCTTGCAAGCACAAGGGCCCAAATTCAATCCCTGGCACCGCAAAAAAATAAAAAATAAATAAAGACGGGCTACTGTCTGCCTCCCAAATGCTAGGATTACAAGCTCCTGCCACCATGCCCAGCAACCTCCTGTCCACATGGCACCTCAAGCAGACAAAATCTGCCCATTTCCGCATTGATTTCTTCCATTACCCACTTTGGCCTGTTTCACCTAGTTGCATTTTTGTGTGGTTGTCCCCCAGGAAGTCACACAGCCAATCAGGAGCTGGCCTCAGGGTGAACCAGGCCTGGTACCTGGGTCACCTTCTACAGAAGCTTCTAGGTTCATCCGGAGGACAATCGCCTTTTGTGCTTTATGATTTTTTTTTTTTGTAAGACATATACTTCAGGGTGGCTTTTAACTCACTGTGTAGCCCAGGCTGGCCTCAAACTTGTGGCAATCCTCGTGCCTCAGCCTTCTGAGTGCTGGGATTACAGGTCACTACGTTCAGTTATGTGCTTTATGTTTTGAATGATGTTTGTGGGTAGAAGCATGAATGCATTTAGGATTTATTGGAGCAAGAGAAAATGCTCCCATAATATATAGTAATTGTGAATGTTGTTGATTTTATGTACAAGGGCAGTCATGGGGAAGGTCAACCAGATGGGCAAATAGTATGATCTGAAGAAAGACAGTGATGCTGGGCATGGTGGCACCATGCCTGTGAACCCATGCAAGGGCCTGGGTTCGATCCCCAGTAACCACATACAACAATGCGAGGCATAGAGACTCACACCCACCAGCCATCAGCACCACATACCACAGTGCATGGCGTGGTGGCTCGCGGGGGGTGGGGTGGGGGGGGCGCTACATGATAAACTCAGGGCCAGCCTGAACTACAAAGGGAGACCTTGTCTCAAAAACAAACAAACAAAACAAAACTCCCAAATCAGGGATTTTGGAGGTCAGCCAGCCGAGCAATCTGATTTTAGTCCTGTGTGAGCTTTGCCGTGGAGGTCTTGTTGAAATCGCTGACGTTTCAGTTGGGCCCACACAGATGCCCTGCTGGCATCGGAGGGCTCTGCACGCCAGCCTCAGATCACATGCATGGCATCGATTTCTGAGCACAGATCTTCGAGGCGCCACAGAGTGCCCACCCTTTCCCTTCTCCTTTGATCACCCTGCTTCCGTCTTACTCACACGCCCAAACTGATCCTCAGGAGGCAGTTCTGAGGCTTGGCCTCGGTCAGCACACTCGCGCCCGTCAGCCATCACCTCCTTGTAATGCACCAGTCCAGTGATCCGCCTACCATGCCAGGCGAAATGGGGCTGGCTCACTACCGGTGAGAGGGCGATCGCTTTCCAAGTGTATGTAATGATGTGGATGAATGATCACACGGGCAGAAAAATGGATCCCATGCCGGTCTTCATTTTGTAAGATTGTTCGCTGGACGAAGATTTGTTTGTTTATTGAGACAGAGTCCAATTCAAGTTGATCTTGAACTCATTATGTAGCCTCTGCTGGCCTCCAACTCACAGGAATCCTGTTTCAGCGTCCTGAGGGGGTAACAAGTGGAGGATCGCTGTGAGTCCAGCCTGGGCTACAAAATGAGTCTGAAGACAGCCTGGACTGCGTGGTGAGACAAAACAGAAACAAAAAAGGGCCAGGGATTTAGCTCAGTGGCCCCGCGCCCGCCTGGCAAAAGCAAGGTCCTGATTTCGATTCTCCATACTGGGAAAAAATAAAGACAAGGCTGAATTACACAGTGAGACCATGTCCCAAAACATTAAAACCAACCAAGCACACACACACCAAACAGAACAACAACAAAAAGACAAGGAAAGAGGACAAAAATAATCAAGTCTCTGCTCCTCAAGCGGCCTGCAGCCGTGGGTCCGGCCTGCTGTCGGACCAGCAAGCAGATCTGACCCCATAGCCCGGGGGACTAGGCCTGCAGCCGGGACGAGGGACAGCTCGTGTACCGCGGGCGGCAGGCCCAGGGGCCACCAGGGTTCGGCCCGGGCCCAGCGAGCTCGTGCAGGCCCTGTAGAAGCTGGGAGGTTCCGGCTTCCACCTTAGACCCCACCTATTCAGTGGCGCCATCTTGGTCCCCTCGCAGCAGCGATTGGACACACCGGAGCCGGCGTCCCGCCCCACGTGCAGAAGCCCCGCCCCACGCGCAGAAGCCCCGCCCAGGCAACGCTGGAGCCCCGCCCCGCCCCACCCCTCCTCCTTGCCCATCTCTTCCCTCCCCGAGGTGACGCGGGCTCGGGCGGCGACGGCCTCTGTCTCGGGCGGAGAGGCGGCGAGGCACCATGGGGGCCCAGCTGAGCACGGTAGGCGAGGGCGCGGTCTGGGCCCGCGAGGCGCCTGGCAAGCGCAGCGGGGGCGAGGGGTGGTCCCGGGAGGCCCGGGCTCTGCGCCGCCGCGCCCCTGCGTCGTCCCTCTCGGCCGCGCCCCTGCTCCCTGCGCCGCTTCTCCTCTTCCGACCCGCCGGGATCTGGGCGCGCGGGGCCCGCGGGAAGAGGGGACGTGGTGCGCAGGAGCGCGAGCGGCCGTGTGAGAGGGCCCAGTGTGCTGGAGTGTCCGTCCGTGGGGCGGTGAGAAAGTTGGAGTGTGACTAAGCACGTGTGCATCCGAAGTGCTGGGCGGGCGTGCGCAGGTGAGCCACTGTGAAATGTGGCCGCGGGGGTGAGTGCATGGAGGTGTGCAAGCGGATGGGCGTGAGTGCGGATGGGCGTGGGCGAGGATGAACGCATGAGAGTGAGAGCATGTGCGTGAGCGTGAGAAAGTGTGTGAATACCCGAGTAGATGCGCGGTAAGTGTGTGGGAGGGTGCAAGTACGAATGCAAGTGTGATGAGTGTGTACATGTGTGTATGAGTGGTGTGCGCAAGCTGAGTGAGTGTGAGCGAGAATGAGCGAGGGTGCCGAGTGTGCGTGGGCTGAGAATGTGTGTGGCTTTGCACACGAGTGTGCGAAGGTCAGCGTGAACGTGTGTGAGCAGGGTGCATGCGGGATGAGAACCCAGAGGCAGCAGAGGCCGCCGCACACGGCTCTTCGCAAGGAGAGGAGCTCCTCCTGCAGCCGTGGTCGCCACCTGCCGGCTCCGGCCCTCCTGTCACCCTGTCGCCCTCCCAGGCCCGTCCCCTTGGCAGATGGTGTCACCCCTTTGGGAGCTGGCTGCCAGCCCACAGCCCTGAGGGAGACGGGCGTGGCTGTGGCTCCAAAGTCCACCCTCCCGCCGCGCCCGGACTGGGGGTTGGCGCGGCGCCTGCGTGCCTCCCGGACACAGGCCTCACTTTGTTGATGTTTTTGAGGCCGCCCTCGCTGCTCTGGACTCCCGGGCTTAACTTGTCCAGCGCAGAGACGGCAGGGGTGCGCCTGCTGCACCTGGCTGCCTCTCGCCGATTTCTCAAGATCACCCTGGCCAGAGCTTCCCCTCCCTACCCATGCCCGCACCCTGGCTGTGCTGGGGTCCCTGGGCATGGGAAGGCTGGCACCGGGAACGTGCCCCTTGGGCCTTTGGGCTCTGAGGCTTCTCCAGTGGGGTATAGGTTCCAGGCCTCTGGTCCTGGGAAGTGTGGTCCAGCGTGGGATCCTGGGTAGTGGGCTCGGGCCGAGGGCCAGTGAGCAGTGGACACCGGCCAGGCCAGCCTCCCGGCGTGACAGCCTAGCAGGCCGCGGGGATCACAGGGCCCGCCCTCCTCTTTCCTCACAGCCCCTCCCCTGCCCGGCCCCTCACCTTCCAGCTGGTGTGGCCGGTGTGACCTGTGTAGGTGCACCTGTCCCTCAGCCCTGGCAGCCGCGAGCCGGGCCTCCTGCCCTGCAGGCAGCACAGCACCCCACGTGCTCTGCGGGTGGAGGGGACCTGATGCAGCAGCTCTTATCTGGGCCGGGCAGCCCCTGTGGGAGGCTTCTGTATGCTTCAGGGGCCCTGCCCAGAGGTTGGCAGTGGTCTGACAGCTGCCTCTGGGGAACGCGTCCACCATCCTGTGCTGTACCCAGCCCAGCCGCGAGTGCTGGCCAGGCCCAGACAAGCCCACTGCACAGGTATGGTGTGCGGGCTCCGCACCGGGCAGCAGGGCCGAGTCTCCCCATCCCGTGTGGGGCACTTGGCTGTCCACGTGCCCCCCGGGGGCCCCGCTGTTCCTAGCTGGCTTCGAGCCACTGCAGCGGGACTCCCTCTCCCCCTCCCACTTCCCCATGAGATCGGCCCAGGGCTGGAGGGAGGTGATCATTTGGATCTTGGGGACAGCAGTGGGCAGGTAAGCAAGTCCCTGATGCTTTTGTCCGGGGCTGCTCAGGGAACTGGCACCGGGGACAGGTAAGTGCCAGGGCAGGTGGGTGGAGCGTCCCGGGGGAGGGGGCAGTGACACAAACAGGCAGCCCGTGGGCTGGTGTGGCAGGGGGGCTCCCAGGTGTCCTGGGCTCTGCACCCCATTTCTGCCTCGCGCTGTGGTCAGCAGAGTATGGTCTGCGGGCACCAGGTCAGGGCTGACAGGCAGCTGTCCCAAGGTCCCCCGGCGGGCTGCGTGGAGTGGCATCCTCCTGTGGTGTGGGGCAGAGCCTGGCCTCAGCCATCTGTCTGCTGCGTGCTTGGTCCCTGCTGTGGCCCGGGGCAGGGACGGTGTCCACCCACTGGCCAGTCTGGCCGCCCCTCCACTGCTCCTGCCCACCGTTCTCCCTCCTGGCCTGTGCCTGTCCACTTCTCACTGAGCCCCTCAGAGTGGAGCCTCCTAACCGCTCTAGGCCCCTGAGTACCCACTGGGGTTTGTTGACTGAATCATTGACAGCCAGCAGCCAGCAGGGCCCAGTCCTCAGCTGGGAACGCCGTTGCACTTCGTCCGGTCTCCCAACAATGGCAACTTCCTGCACACACGCCACACTTGTTACTCGGCCTCTCCCTAAGCTGTGTTCCCCAGGAGGTGGCTTCTTGGCTGGACTCGGAGAGGTCTCTAGCAGGGGAACTTCAGGGCCTTTACTCAGGGGCTGAGGCTGGTAAAAGCTATACAGGAGGTGCTGGGTGGGGGGTGCGGCCTGGGCTCCAGTGGCCACGCACGTGGGACCCTCCTGAGGCCTCAGCTGTCCAGTGTGGAGCCAGCCCGGGGAGGAGGGGCAGCGAGGCTGGGCCCTGAGATGAATACCCCACTTTAAGAGGCCCGCAGTAGACCCCGCCAGGGGAGCCGAGGGGCTCTGTGCCTTTGGGGGGCTTGGCTCTGAGCTGCCGGGCAGCCAAGGTGAAAGGAGAGCTTCAGGGTTATGCTAAGAAAAGAACATGGTCATTGGCTGAGAGAACAAAAGTCCAGGAGCTACTCCAGGTGTAAAACTGCTCTCACTGGAGCCACCGTTTTGCGTGGACTTTGCTTCTTAGTCTTTCTGCTTGAGCTACCAAAAGGGGTCTCCAGTACTTTCTAGTTTGAAATAACCTGAGTTATTAACCTGAGTCAAAGGTACAGGATATTAATATTTGCTATGCTTGGTTTGTTTTTCTCCATCTTTATTGCATGGAGACTTGATGCCATGTATGTACAGGGTGATTAAAATATACAGTGAGTGTTTAATTTAAAAAACACCACAGACCAGGGACGTAGTGGTTCTGGCGCCTGTCTTGCAAGTGCAAAGACCTGGGTTCGATCCCCGGTAACCACATAACAATACTGGGTGTGGAGACCCACACCCCAACAGCAACCAGTACCACACACCACAGTGCCGGGCGTGGTGGCTCACGCCTGTAATCCCAGCACTCGGGAGGCAGAGGCAGGAGGATTGTGATGTGAGTTGGAGGCTGAGCTCAGGGCCAGCCTGAACCACAAAGCGAGAACCTGTCTCAAAAAAACAAACAGACAAACAAACAAACAAACCAAACCACCTGCCATGAATCCCCTCAGAATCCTCCCTCTCGCCTTAGACACTCCCGCGTGGTCCTCGCCATTTTCGGTAGCAGCTCCGGAGTCCTCCTTTGTGAGTGTCTTTCACTACACAGGCCTTGCTGCCTTGTCCTCGGTCCATGTTTCCCTTCTGTAGCCATTTTGATTTTGGGGAAAGCCAGAAGTTGTACAGTGGCAGGTCTGGTAAATAAGGCGGGTGAGGACCCTGCTTTTCTGTTGGGTGACATTCAGTGTATTTTTTATCACATCTCGTAAAGACACCCCCAGTCTCCTTTGCGTGTCCCCTCTTGTCCCAGTGTTGCCCCTTGTCCCAATGTTGCCCTTTGTGACAGTTTTCTCTGGTTGGGGATGTAGTCTGATTTCTGTGGCCTCCTAGGGTGTCTTGGAGCAAATGTTCCCAGCTTTGAAGGCCTTGGAGGCCGGAGGAAGCCGATGCCCTCACCCCTGGCTAGGCCCGGCCCTGGCCTGCCTCTAGCCCCCAGTGGCAGTCACACTCCCTGACTCGACCTGCCCAGACCTCCCTGGCTTGGTCCAGTGGCTCAGGAGAGTGAAGGTCCTGGAGACGCCATTGACCCCGCGGCCGGTGGGGGCCTCATCGGGGGGGTCTCGGTTACGTAGTCACCCATCTGTGTGTCTGTCTGTCCCCGCAGTTGGGGCGCGTGGCGCTCTCGCCAGTCTGGTTCCTCTATAGCCTGTTCATGAAGCTGTTCCAGCACTCCAGGCCGGCCATCACCCTCGAGAGCCCGGACATCAAGTACCCGTTGCGACTTGTGGACAGGGAGGTGGGTGCTAGTGCCTTCCCCGCTGGACAGATGGAGAGAGGCGGCCTGTCCCCAGCTCGGGCGCCAGGAGGTGGCTGAGGGTTCAGAGTGGCTGTCCTACAGGTGTCCTGAGACAGAGAGGCCCCAGGACTTTGGGATCCACACCGCACTCGGTCAGTGGCAAACGGTCCCCGGGTGGGGAGAGGTCACCGTCTCCAGTGGTCACTCCTGGCCAGTCACCCTCCCCTCCCTGCCCTGGCTGCTGGCCTTGCTGCTTCCCCGCGATTGTCAGGAGTCCCCCTCCCCTGCTCCATTTCCGGCCACCCCTGGCTGCCTCTGCAGGGTGTGGTAGGGAGGGCTGAGTCACAGGCGGAGAGTCGCCTCCCAGGCCCTGGCTCTCTCCGCCCTGTGCCTGTGCCAGCCCACTTCTGTCCCTGCCGCGTGGGAGGGCAGGTCCTGGTGACCGCAGCTTGCGGTCTCCTGTGACTGACAGGACTCATCTTTTCTGTCCTGAGGGTTCATAGAGAGGCTGAAGCGAGATAGGAGTGAAAAATATAAAATAGTGGGCTGCTGTTTCCCAGCAGGACCGCGCTCACCCCCACTTTCTGCACAAGGGTGCTCACAGATTTTTTTCCCTTAAATCATGTTTTTAAACTTTAAAAAAAAATCTTTTCCTTTGTTATTGATGTGGAAATTAGAAGAAACGAATGATTTATATGAGTTCAGTGTAAAAGTTCTGTACCCCTGCTCAGAGCTGGCCCTGCTCGCTCTCAGTGCCTGGGCTCTGCTAGGCCGCGCTGAGTTTGTGGTCGCCAGCTGGCGTGTGACCTTGACCAGGCCTGGTCCATGTCCTAGACCGCGCCCATCACCCCACCGAGCTGTAGGCTGGGGGGCCAGGGCAGTGCCCCTGACCTTCACCCCCTCGTGAGGCGCGGAGTCCGCTCCTCCGGGCACAGGAGGTTCTCCCTGCACAAGCGGGTCTGGGCGCCAGTGGTGCTCTGTGTCCCCTCGAGGTGACCCCACTTGCTGTCTGTGCGCTTGCCAGGTAGGGGGTGAGGTGGCCCCGTGGCCGCCCGAGTCCCCGTGGCCAGCTGTGCCTCAGGACCAGCATGAGGCTGCCTGGTCTCCACTTGAGCCCCACTTAAGGCCAGGCTGTCACCATGGCCCTGTGTGCCTGGTCCCCAGCCCTCACCGCCCCCTCGGAGGAGGTGGCTGGCACCTTCTTTGCCCGGCTGTGGGCTCTTGGCCCTGGAGCGTTACGGGCCGTGGGGCCACTGTGCTCCCAGCACCATGCCTGCGGCCTCAGCCTTGGCCACCAGGCTGTGAAACAGCCTCCTCGGGTCACCCTCATTCTGTGGCCTCATCGTGTGGCCCCGTCGGGGCTTCGGCGTGGCCTGACCCCGCATCTCCTCCAGGTCATCAGCCACGACACCCGGCGCTTCCGCTTCGCCCTGCCATCCCCGCAGCACATCCTGGGCCTGCCCATCGGTGAGTCCTGTCCCACGGGGACAGCAGGGAGTCCAGGGAGGGTGACAGTGCCCAGCAGGGCAGGGGCAGGAGGCAGACATGGTCCCTGCTGAGACATGGGCACCCCAGGGCGGGACTCAGGGCCGCGGGGTGACTCGGCCGAGTGGTCGCCTGCAGTGAGCCCTCCTGGCCCCCAGGCCAGCACATCTACCTCTCGGCTCGAATCGATGGGAACCTGGTCATCCGGCCCTACACACCCGTCTCCAGCGATGACGACAAGGGCTTCGTGGACCTGGTGATCAAGGTGAGGGCCCTGGCTCGGCTGCCAGGCAGCTTCGGGTAGCCATGACAGGCTGAGGCCTCCCTTTCCTCAACGTGATGAGGTCCCTCGGGGTGCAGGAGGGCGCCGTCCTGAGCCACGTGCTGAGCTGAGCCCAGGGCCTTTGCTATGGGGGTGAATGTGGGGACCTTCGGGGTGGGTAGAGAGGTCCGTGGATGTGGAGCTTTGAAACCCTCAGCCTGGCACCCCTGGTGGATTCTCTGCCTGCGCATGTGTCCCATGGGGACAGACCTGGGACACAGGACAAGAATGCACTCTTGGGTGGGTGGTGGACAGGGCACCCCAAAGAGGCCTTTGCTCCCCACAGGGGTGAGGCCTGGCCATGGGGCCGGGCACTGAGGGCCACGTGTGTCTCTCTCACAGGTCTACTTCAAGGACACCCATCCCAAGTTTCCTGCTGGGGGGAAGATGTCCCAGTACCTGGAAAGCATGCAGATCGGCGACACCATCGAGTTCCGGGGGCCCAACGGGCTGCTGGTGTACCAGGGCAGAGGTGACTAGGGTTGGGGCCTGGCACTGGGCGCGGGCCTGGGTCTGGTTGTGGGTGACTGGCTGGGCAGGCCTCCCTGCCCTGAGCCCGATCCGCTTCTTCTCCCAGGGAAGTTTGCCATTCGGCCCGACAAGAAGTCCAGCCCTGTGATCAAGACGGCCAAGTCGGTGGGCATGATCGCAGGAGGGACAGGTAGAAAGGGCAGGGCGGGCCCGGCCGGGTCCCATACCCAGCGGGACTCCCTTGTGCCCACACAGCTGCTCTTGCGCAGGCATCACCCCCATGCTGCAGGTGATCCGCGCCATCATGAAGGACCCGGATGACCACACTGTGTGCCACCTGCTCTTTGCCAACCAGGTCAGCGAATGCTCCTCCCAGTGTGCCCCTGGCTGCGGTTGGGAAGAGACGTGGGCCCTGCTGGGCAGTGTTCAGGGGTCCACACGGCTCTGTGGAGGTCGGGGTGATGGGTGGGGGCTGTGGGTGGTAGCAGGGGGGGGTTGATGTGACCCAGTGAATGAGCTGCTGGAGGGAGTCCCTGGGGTGCCCACCCCGACCAAGAGGGAGGAGTGGGTGATTCTGGCTAGACCGGGGGCCTGGGTCACAGACGAGGGGTCGTGGGTGATACCGACCTGGCTCCCTGAGCTGGAGGTGTTTCTGGCCCCAGCCCACTGCCTGCCTCCCCCGGCCCGCTGTGTGAGCTGGGAGGAGTCTGTGTTCCATGTTTGTGGCTGAGTATGAGTTTGATGGTGTTGTCCTTTTTTGGGGGACACTGGCGAGACCCTTTGCCTCACAGTGTGAGGGCCAGAGCCGGACTCCTGTGCCTCCCGGATGCCGGTCAGGTCACCTGTCCCCAGGTCACCTGGTCCTTCCAGCCCACGCTGCTGCCTGCCATCTGTGAGGCGGTCGAGCACAGTGGGGAGGGGCTTGCCCAAGTCCTTGTCTCTGCACAGCTGTGGGGATCCCCAGGACCAGCTGTGGGGGACAAGGAGGTCAAGGGCGGGCGCTGTGGTGCTTGGTATTTGGTGGGACCTGTCAGCCGTCAGGCTCCGTCCCCCTGCAGCTGGCAGGCCCTCTGCGTTGCTTTGGACTGGGGTTCAGAGGGGGCTAGGCCTCACGCCACCTAGGAAGCTGGAAGCAGAACTTGAACCTGGCACGTTGTAATTTAACTTGGCTTTGGGCATTGAGCCCAGGTCCTCACCCATGCTGAGCGCATGCTTGAGCACTAGGCCATATGCCCCCCTTTTTGTGCTATGAGAATTGCATTTTCTTCCCACCGCCTTTGTATCGAGTTACAACCTCAGCTCCCTTTTAAAATTTTGAGACAGGGTCTCACTAAGTTGGCCAGGTTGGGCTGGAACTTGGGATTCTCCTGCCTCAGCCTCCAGAGAATTGAGATTTCACGTATGTACCACATAGCTGGCAGCCTGGCTAGGCTTTCTGGCCCAGGAGGCTTCAGGGTTGTGCCCACTGCTTTTAGGATGTCCCACCAAGTGCCACAGTGGGCATGATGACCCCATGTCCCCCCCCCACGTGACCCTGTGACCCTATACCCCTGCAGACGGAGAAGGACATCCTGCTGCGGCCCGAGCTGGAGGAGCTGAGGAGCGCACATTCCTCTCGCTTCAAGCTGTGGTACACGCTGGACAAGGCCCCCGAGGGTGAGCGGGGAGCCTGCGGGAGGTGGAGGTGCCGGAGCCGGCGCAGTGGTGCTGGGTGGTACAGCTGCGAGGCAAGAGGTGCTAATGGAAAGAGAAAGCGGGCGTGCGGGCAAAACAAGAGCAGCGCCTTACAATGGGATCAGGAGCCAGTTTGGGGCAGCACCGCGGCCTGCGCTGTACCGCTCGGGGCGTGGGCCGCGTGCGCGGCTCTGAGCTTCCCAGCAGCTATGGGGAAAAGCGCCCCCTGGTGGAATGGAGGAGGCCCGTCCCCACCCGCCTGCTCCCGGGTGCCCCCTAGAGGGGACACGGCATGGTGCGCCTGGGGAAGCGCTGATTTTCGCTGTTCGCGTTGAGGCTTTTCGGAGGCGCAAGGTGGAGGGATCCCTCTGGAGTTGGGGACCCGGGTGGGGGACAACTTGTGGCCCCAGCCCACCCTCAGCCCCAGCCAGCCCTGACGGGAACCCAGAGGCAGGCGTCAGCAGTTCGGCCTCCTCTCCCGGTCACCTGCCCACCGGGCGGCTCCTGCTGGGCCCTGGAGAGCCCCCGGCTGGCAGCCTGGCCAGTCCCGCGTTCTTCCCACCGAACACCTGAGTCCAGAGGGCAGCAGCGTTGACCGGAAGTGCTCGGAGGGGGCTCCAGTGCAGGGCAGAACTGGCAGAGGGGGGTGCGCCGGGCCCCTTGCAACGCCGGTTCGGGACCTGCTCCTCCAACTCCGTGTTGACCGAGCAGCTCTTGTGCACTGGGTGCTGCGGGCACCAGGCACAGCTGCGCCCAGGCCTGGGGCGAGGACAGTGGGGGATCTCCTAGCGGCCCGGGGCTAGGTCTCAGCCACGCAGTTCTGAGTCCCTTGGGCCTCAGTTTGCTCCTCTGTGAAGTGGGGCCCCTAACCGAAGGCCTCGCACCCCACAGAGTACGGGTGGCTGGGTCCACCTCCTCCCGCCTCCCAGGAAGGAGGAACAGGAACCGCAAGCCCTGGGCGCGGGGCGGGCGGAGGCCAGAGTCACCCTCGGCGCCCCCTTCTCCCCGCAGCCTGGGACTACAGCCAGGGCTTTGTGAACGAGGCGATGATCCGCGACCACCTCCCCGCGCCGGGCGAGGACACCCTGGTGCTGATGTGCGGGCCGCCGCCCATGATCCAGTTCGCCTGCCTGCCCAACCTGGAGCGCCTGGGCCACGCCAAGGAGCGCTGCTTCGCCTTCTGAGCGGGACCCGCCCTCCGCTGGCTGCGCCCCTGCTGCCACCCGCCCCGCACTGGCCCGCGCGGCGCCCCGGGGCCTGGGTTCAGCCCGGCCTGCCCTGCCCCGGTGGTGCCTAGGGACACCCGTCCCTGCCCACCGCCCCTCCCGGCCGTGGAAAGGGCGGGGGTCCAGAGTCCTTGGCCAGGGCCCCAGCCCGCCTGTCGCGCCACCTCACTGACACTACAAGCCGACCAGCGTCGAGTCCCCGCCCCAGAGCCCACAGGCGCCGCCCACCGAGCGCGGCTTTCGGGGGAACCCTAGCATCCCCCAGGCTCTACTCTGCAGCCCTGGCGTCCTGAGTCGCCGGCCTGGCAGAGTGCAGGGGTCCCCAGCCCCGCTTGCCGTCCTGCCCTCCTGGGGCGCCTGTGCGTGCCTCCTGAGAGACGTCCTGGTGGTCTCTAGATGGCAGCTGTGTCTGCCTCTTGCGTAGCGCTTTTTTCAGTCATTTATGAGCAGAAAAAGAATTGAAGTAAAACTTTGCTACTGTTCACCCTCGTGCAGCCGCGGCTCCGTGATCGGCCTCCCGGGCTGGGGGTGGCAGCCCCGCGTGCCTCCCGGACATTCCCGCGAGAGGAGACAGTGTCACGAGAATGCGGGGACATCAGCAGCTGGTGCTGAGAACGTGCTGGAAACCGGGGAGGGGGCACAGGGTGGGTGTCAGCGTTTGTATTCGATGTCCCCGCAACCCAAGGAGACCCAGGACCAGACCCCTGCTGCCAGAGTTTGTGGTTTTCCCACTGGCAGTGCCGTCAGAGGCTTTGTTTGGTTTTTGCAGCTCTGAGGATGGAACCTAGGGCTTCACTGTGTCACCGAGCTGCACCCCATCCCCGTGGGACTTCTCGGCCAGGGCGTGGCAGAGCTCAGCGGGTGAAGCCAGGACAGAGGCCCAGGGCAGGAGCCTGCCGCATGGCCCGGAAGCGTAGTGAGGGACGCTGCGGCTGGCGGTGTCGGCCAGTGCAGGCCCGGGGCTCAGAGGCCGCTCCGCTCTAGCAAGGCCCGTTGCGGGACTGGACCATGGGGCCGCTCCGCTCACCGCCTCCGTGCTGTCCCCGGCCCTTGCTGCCTACACGGGCAGGGCTGGTTCTCCCAGAGCCGCTGAGCTGATACACCTTAGATCTGTCTCCTGTCCCCTCCGAGGCCGCCGAGGGTCAGGGCGTGACCAAGGTCCTGCCTTGCGCCCGGCCAGGAGGCAAGAAAGGACCGAGCGGGGCCTGGGATCCCCCCCCCCTTGTGTAAAACGGGTGAGCACCTGGCCAGTGTCTGGGCCTGGGTTGTGTCCCCAGGGCCACACTCAGGGCGAGGGGGTAGCGTGACGTTGGTCAGTAATCTCACCGTTGCCAGCCCCTCTGCACCCCGGTTCCGCCCCTACACGGGAAATTGGAGCCATCCGGTTCTGAAGAAGCCTTTCTGCCAAGTACATTTGCCCCCTGGGGAGTGGGATGTGGCCAGATCGGATCCAGATCCTGGGGACTGTGTCCCCGCAGAGGCCCGACTCCCAGACGCTCTTCCGGGGCGGGACAGTGTGCTAAGGAACTCCCCCGAGGGCGAGAGCCAGAGTCCAGCCAGCCAGTCCCAGCCTCTCGTCTGCGGGGCAGTAGGCGCCCCGCCCCCCACCGGCCCCCACCGGCCCCCACCGGCCCCCACCGGCCCCCACCGGCCCCCACCACACCCGAGGACACCGCGCGTTTCGGTTGTTTTTATGGCTCCAGAGACCCAAGACAGTCTACTCCACATATACATTTTCCGGCTGATCTACTACCATAAACAAGCACACACAGTGTGGTTTGATAGATTACTGATAAAACCTTTAGATTACTGATAAAACCTTTTATCATCCCGCGTAATTGTTCAACAAATTCTCGAGAAAAACACATAGACCTCACACACAATTAGAACTGGTCTGTTTTTTGGTAAAAGTAGGGGACGGGCAGATCGCAGCACCCAGGCATCCCGCAAAGTAGGCGGGTCACCTTAGGGGCGACCTTTACCCGCTCAAAAATTCGTCTCACATTACCAGTGAGGATTCGGGCGTCACCCCGAATCGTTATTTTCCTTACTCATAAGTTTAAGGCATAAAAATCCTAGTGCTTTTACTACATAGGTAAGGAAGTCCATTCTCATTACACCTACGGTTATTATCAAACGTCTACCTAAACGAAGAGTTCGTTGCCTTGAGATTTATATTATTTATTTTTAACTTTTAATATCATTTTAAATTTGATTTTTGAAGGGCGAGAAATGCTCTATAATGCCTCCATAGAGTTATGCAAATAAGGGGTGAGAATCTCGAGGGCTCACGGGAAACTATCCCGCCTCTTCCGGTCTTTGTCCCGTTTAAAGTGTCGCGAGAGTGGGTTGGCCGGACACCGGAAGTGGCTCGTAGCTCTTCGGCGACTGAGGGGGCGGGCTCGAGGCTTTCGGTCGTTTAAGCTGCTCTCCGGTGGCTCGGCGGTGCGAAATGGCGGACATCTCCCTGGACGAGCTCATCCGGAAACGCGGAGTGGCGACGAAGGGGCGGTGAGTAGCCTTTTCTTTCTTCAGGGTTCGGGGTCTGCTGCCTAGTGGGGTTCGGCAGAGGGGGGAGCGGCCCCGGCGCGGCTCTCGGGCCGCCTGCGCCCGCCCCCTCTTTGAGCGGCGCTCCTCATTGGCCCGGTCGCCACCGCCACGGGTCCCCAGCCGTCCACCCTCTGCCTGAGGTGCGGTTGTTGGGGCGGCCGGTGGAGACAGGGGTGGGGGTGGGTGAACGCGGGGCTCGGGCCGGCGGGGGAGGGGCTGTTGAGGCCGGCGCGCTGGGGTTTCGGGGCGCCCCCCGCTTCTGTTTGTGACCCCCGGCGCCGCCTCGTCTCTGCTCAAGAGTTGAGCTCAAGCTTGAGGGAAAGTGACTGTCCAAACCGTGCCGAGTTGAGACTCCTAAAGCTTTGAACACCAAATCCTGCCCGCGTCCGTCTCTCCAAGCTGCCTGTTGACCATCTCCCTTTGTGCGATGTTTGAAGTTTTCCTTCGGCCTTTTCACAGTCTTTATTTGTTTATTTACTTGTTTTTGAGACAGGGTCTCGCTATGTAGTCCAAGGTAGCCTTGAGCTCTAAAATCCTCGAACTCGGCAGCCGTCCTTTTCCCTCAGCGCCCCCAGTGCTGGGATTACGGGCGTTCCTACTGTTATTCTCGCTTTATGGACGGGGAACTCGAGGCTGGGAGGGGCCGGATGACTTGCTCGGGGCCGCAGAGACCTTGTCAGTGCCTTCAAATGCTGGCGGAGTTGCTTTTGGCCAAGAACAGCTGGAGATTTTCCTCCCGGATAAGCCGTCCTCGAGCTGCCACTGCTGGGGAGGACCTGGGGGTGACTGGCATTTGTGTTCTGCGGGCTCTGTAGACCCTTCTGTTGTTTAGCTATTTTCTGGTTTCTGGCACCTATATGGAGGAGTGGAACTCGATCAGTAGTTTTCCAGCACACACTGGATCAGTCCAGTGTCTTTGTAAGCAGCCAGGACGTAGAGGTATGTTAAGAATTGTTTTCCCTGGACACTTACTCAGTTATCAGATTGTTTGCTAGTATCTATTCGTGCTTAGAAAATGCTTGTCTGAAAGGCCCCACCCCCTGGGTGAAGCATATCCACTATATTTGCTGCCACTGTGTCATTCAGCATCTCCGAATCCGGAGGTTCTTTCTGCAGTAGCAGAACGAGCCGCTTCCCAGGTCCTGCTTTCTGGGTTCCATTCCCTCGGGTCCGTGCAGTCTGTAGGCCGCGGTGTGTGCAGAGTCTTGTGCTGGGGATGGGAGAGGAGGCTACAGGGTTGGGGTTTTGGAGCCTCAGAAAGAGCACTGGCCTATTAGGTTCTGTGACCCTGGCCAGGGGACTTCTGAGAGGGACAGTGTCCTATCTGTCGTGTAATAATAGTGGTATTCGCAGCAGATCTTTGAAGATGTGGTTTATTGATTTGTTTTGTTTATTTTTGTGGTAACAGGGATTTGAATTCTGGCCCTTGTGCTACCTAGGTAGTGGTAGTGCTTGAGCTAAATCCCTGGCCTGAAGATGTGGGGTTTTTTTGTTTTTTTTTTTTTTAGGGTTTTTTGAGACAGGGTCTCGCCCTGTGGCTCAGGCTGGCCCTCAGCTCAGCCTCCAACTCACATCACAATCCTCCTGCCTCTGCCTCCCGAGTGCTGGGATTACAGGCGTGAGCCACCACGCCCGGCACTGTGGTATGTGGTACTGGTTGCTGCTGGGTGTGGGTCTCCACACCCAGTATTGTTATGTGGTTACCGGGGAATCGAACCCGGGTCCCTGCGCTTGCAAGACAGGCGCCGGAAC
>PVIR01031590.1:0-19273 GCA_004026965.1 Petromus typicus
TTCCAAGATGACTATCAGCATTTTGAGTCTTCTGAATCTAAGACAAGTTTATGTGATACTTACTTAGCATCAAGGAGGAAAGCAAGATCATCAGACCACCTGTGCGCATTGGTCAGAAAGCATCTGTATGTGTGCTTACTAATTTATTTATATTTGTAATCTGATGTAATCAAAGGCTGATAAAGGTGTTTGTTATTCAGAAAAAAAAACTACTTTCTTTTTAAAGTCCAAATTTATGAGGCATTTCTGCCTACTAAGAGGTATGATATATTCTTTCTTGCTCTCTTTGGAATTATCAAACTTTTGAATAGCAAACCACAAATGTAAATTCCTGAGTAATTTCAACTGTGAAAAAAGCTCTGAATTTGCAGTTTTAATGACTGAAGCACAAAGACACAGACTTGGAAGATGAGAACAGGTGAGAAATGCAAGGAAGCAAGAACTGTGGAGCTGGAGGAATCCAAAGCACATAATTCCCTGAAAGTCACATAGATGTTATAGAGACGTGTGGTATATACAGCATCTGTAGGCAAGTATGTTCAAGAGTGTGCTTTGTGTTTATGAAGGCAGGGTACAGCAGTAAGAGTCTGACCACAATGTGATGTTTGCTGACAGATGTAAGTCTCTTCTATCTACTCTTTTCTCTGTGATCCACACATGAACTAGTTGGCAAGAAAGTCTGGCATGCCTGTGGTGCCTGCAGGATCTCAAGCCACACACAGCAATTCTCTTTGCAGCCCCAGTCCCCACCCAGTATTACATCTTCGTGATGCTCTCTCTGCCCTGCTCTTTCAGACCACCTTTGAATCTGCTTGGAAGTGGTCTTATTGCCCCCAGATCATCTTGTTAAAACTTTGTATGATCTTCTTGGGTTACCAACACAAACAGCCAAACCAAATTGTCAGTGTAGGCTCACTTCCTTTTGTAGATGGATCAAAACAAGTGTGGAGGAATATTGTCAATACAGAAATACATTTAAGTTTAAGATTTAGGTTGAACTTATTTGAAGGGTGTTTACCTGTGACTGTACTAAAAAATGAGGTCTCAAGACTCATCAACAGAGAAGAAGATATCCAAGTTGTGGAAATACATATGCCCTGACCTAAGACACACACTGAGTGAAAAATGAAAAACCAAATATCTAAAAGGTTATTTCGGAAATTGTGATGATTGTGAGAAAAGAAACAACCACTATTAAATAACATCCAGTAGGTGATTTGTTCTTTCTTCTTAATGTCTGAGAAGCTTTAAAATTCAATCCAGAGTTGTAAAGTATGAAGTAGAATTATTGAAGTCTGTGGCAGGCATAGATGTAGAATAACGTAGAGTCTTACATTTTCCTGGCTCTGAATAAAACCAACCAAAATGAAAAGGCATGAGTGGGTTAAATTTATGCACAAAGTTGGTCCTATTACAGATAAAAAGCCCAAGGATTGCCTTTTTCAGCCCCGGTGTACAAGTAACTGGGTTGTTGAGGGCAAAGCATTATGATCAGTCATGCTGCATGACATTTAATCGGGTCTTATCTGTGAAAAGAGGCAGTGGAGTTTGTAAAAAGTTAAGTGAGAAAATGTAGAATAGTTACATCTTTACTATATGCTCAACAAAAAACATTCCAATCAATCTTATATCATCAGCATCAATGTGCTTTCTTTAGACAAGATGAAATTTCAAACATCCATCCAAAATGGCCTTTGTAGGAGTACAAGACAAAATATCAAATTTAAATCTTATATCATCACATGAGGTAAGTAAGTATTCCTTCTAAAATATATTAAAACCCAGCCAGCTGTCTGAGTTATTATTAACCTCTCTTTACCATATAAATGTTCAGCCAAAGGAAAAGGAGTAACATTACCTTTAGGGAGTAATTCTGGTAGATTATAGTTGATGTCTTGTTAAAGGTTCGTAAGGGTTATGTCTACCAAATTATTTATTCATTAGAGTAGTATTAGTAAGAATGAGCACAGCCATTACAATCAAGTGAATCCTAGATTGTTGTATCCAAACAGACAGTAATGTTAATCAATACTCTATAGAGTCACTGTGAAAGTTTTTTAAATAAAACCTTTGTATAGTGTTTGTGTAACTTTGAATTTTTTCTGCTCACTCAAAATATTATTTTCACCATTATTACTTCTTACCAGTGAAAAGAAAAAAGCAGAAAAAGGCATTCTAGCTCTGTAAGCATGGTACCTTTTGAAAATCATACTACTCTGAAGCAACAATTCAAATAACATTACTTATACTAGTAGAAAAGTTATAATTATATGGGACTGACCACTGACTTCTATTCCTTCTGCAGAGGCAGACAAATATGTGCAAGCATAGGTCGGGAGGATAAAAATGTGTTTCGTTGGTTATCTCCTCAAATAGTAATCATAAACCTAGGAGCCTACAAAACAGATTACTTCCATAAAACTGTACTCATGAAAGTAGTGAATTAAATAGTAATAACTCGGTCACTATTCATATTTACTCTTAAGAGAATACCTATCAATAATAAGTACTCTAGATAATTGTTTCAAGAGACAAGGCACTTTGCAGAGAGATAATTAGGCTTGTGAGAATAAAAATCCAATCTTATTAGTTGTATGAAGTTCTTCATTCTCCAATCAATTATTTAAGCCTATTTTAGTAATTCACACAGTGAATGTAGTGACAGTACATAGATTTTGGAAGACATGAAATTGTTCAAAAATTAACAGTGAGTGAGTTAATCTACATTGGAAAGTTTCCAATATACGAACATTTGTTAGAAGTTCTATAATGTTTTACTTCTTTCATGTTGGCAGGTGGTGTACTTAGTGACTATCAGGACTGATAGGGCCTAAACAAGTAATATGAAGGCATGTGGCACACCACTCATCCATCAAGCACTGAAACCAAACACAGAAACAAAAGGTACATATTGAGCAACTAATAGGTACCAAGAACACTGTTGGACCCAGTCCATATTGTTGGTATTGTAGTAAGGTAAATTAATTAGACATTTTGTAGGCAGTTAGGACCCACCCTTGAGGAACCAACATGGAGGAGAGTCAAGACACATTGCCTGGAGCAAGGATTTAGCTCAGTGGTTCCAGGGCCTGTCTTGCAAGCATGAGGGCCTGGGGTTTGTTCCCCAGTAACCACATACAACAATGCTGGGTGTTGTGACTCATGCCCACAAGCAATCAGTGTCATACACCACAGTTCTGATATCTCCCTCATCTTCAGTTAAGCACAAAAGGAAACAGAAATTCAGTATATAAAATACACTGACACATAGATGCACACACACACACACACATATAAACATATATATATATGTATATATATATATATATGAATAGATATATTTTATTATTCCCTCACTAAATTAGTACACTAAAGTGTACATGAGTCTGTTCTACTAACTCAACCTTGAATGCAGCTCTATTGTCAGCCTCACAAGGGAGGCACCTGGAGAGTACAAACAGACCAAAGAAATGCTTATCCCAGCACTTGGAAGGCAGAGGCAGGAGGATTGATGAAGTCAAGGCTAAATTCAGGACCAGCCTGAACTACAAAGTGAGACCCTGTCTCAAAAAACTAAAAAAAAAAAAAAAAAAAAAAAAAAAAAAAAAAAAAAAAAAAAAAAAAAAAAAAAAAAAAAAAAAAAAAAACATGTACTGACGGCCAGTAAAAAGGAGAGAAACTATCATGCCCACGTAGAATAAATAGCACAGAATGATAATTTAAATAGGTATCAATCACGTTGATGGAGGACTGAGATCATACCCAACCCTTCCAGGAAAGTTCCCTGACTGAAAATCCTTGTATGTTTGCCATCTGACCTGCTTTATCATTGGATTTCCATTCAATCAATATTGCCTAAGGGACTGTACTTGTCATAATCTTATTTGATAATCACAGTTTTGTCTACATTATGATTTCTCACTGGACTAATGTTATGTAAGCAACAGTATTTGCAATCCTAATTGTTGACTATGGTTTTGTCCCACTTTGGCCCCAGCTCACCTCCGGGCTTTGCTCCATTAAGAACCTCTGGAAGACATGGCACTGGGCAACCCACCTCCAGTCCCCTTTCTGTCTCTTTTAAACAGAAGCTGTCTTTCCCTCAATAAGTTCTTCCCACTCTTAACCTCCATTGCTCCTAAAATTCATTCTTCAAGGTTAGAGAACACAAACACTCATATTTTGGATATCTAGAGGGTTTGGAAGTTTTATCATTTCTCTTCTATCACCGTGGTTTATATCTACATCTCCCCTTCAGGACTCATAGGATCATAATTGGTGTTTGAAGAGGTGATCATACCGTGAGGTCATACTTATTAGTGGAAAAGTCCACTGCTGAGTTGATAGTTCAATATGATGTTTGGAGATGAGGCCTAGGGGTAGCAGGTAGGTCAATGGAGGTGTAGCTTGGAAGGGGCTCCCTCCTGCTTTGATCTCTGTCTGCTTCTTGCCACTGTTCCATGAGCTCTTCCCCTCTGCAATGCCAGCCTGCCTTGGAGCCAGTTGTCTGTGGACTGAAACCTCTATAAACTGGGCCAACTAAACCTTATCTCCTAAGAATTATGGGTTGATAGGAACCATGAACACTTGACTTGGATTTAAAACTTATTTAATGGGATTTACTTACTTAGACTTGAGGATGTCTGCCCTGCCCTGTGGGATCAATTGCTGGGATTATTGCAGACATCTGCCTCACCTTGTTAGATCTCAGATTACAAGGATTACTGAACTAAGATTATTAGCCTTAGGATTTACTGGGACTTACTGAGATTAAGGATGTCTGCCTTGCCCAATGTAGTCTTCAAATACAGGGATTATTGTGGGACTACCCTGTTTTATGCATGCTAGGATTATGGGTTGAAGGCTTGGTACCAAATAAAAAGTGCAGGCCAGCTCAGGTTATGGGTTCTTCTGCTCCTGCTTCTGCTGCTGCAGTATCTGACCTTTAGCTGCCACTGTTCAGAGTAGCAAGAGTAGAGCCTGGGCTCAGCCTTTTTCCTTAAGGTTCTGGCTTTGTTGTTTGTTGGTTATTAATCCTTTAATTGTGAGACTATTGGGGAATTGGAGTTCACCAAGAGGGTTCTGGCTGTATCCTCTTCCCCAGAACAACCAGGATGGGTGTTGGATATTGTGTCATGGCAAAGAAAAGTAACTAAGACACATACAGAATCTCATTTAAACCAAAGGAAAGCTTTATAAACCTCTTTTTAAACTGGAGAATTTGTGACTTTGAGAGATTAAGTAACTTTCTGAGTCCAGTAAGTGAATTAATGGTAGCAGAGGGATAGTAGAAGGCCCGTCCTTTACTTCATCAAAATCTCCTGAAGATTTAGTTTGACAACACTGAAGTTGTCAATTGCAATTCCAGCTTTTCAATCATATGAGGTAAACTTTGTTTTTATTTTTGTGTTCACAAGGAGTTAGAATGTAATGTTGGTACTTTACCAAATACATTCATGTTAATTTCTTCTCCTTGCTATTTTTTGTCCAATTATAATGTAGGGAAAGTTAAGGGACAAGGAGGTGAAATAAGAAGCATCACGGAAGTTTCTTGTAAGAAAAGAGTTAATCCTCTGCAAGAAAGAAAACAGTAAGGAAAACAAAAAACAGCTGATGAAGTTCAGGGCCTGGCTTACTTCAGTGTTGGCCCTACTTCCTTCCTCCCTCATCTCCAATTAAGCACAAAAGAAAACAGAAACTCAGCATATAAAATACACTGACACATAGACGTACATGTGCACTTGCACACACATACACACACATATATTTATATATATTTTATTATCCTCTTACTACGTTAGTACACTGAAGTGTACATGAGTCTGTTTCAACTAACTCAACCTTGAATGAAGCTCTACTGTGAGCCTTACAAGGAAAGCACCTGGAGAGCACAAACAGACCAAGGAAATGCTTATCTAAGAATGTACAAAGCAGGCAGTGGCTAAATCGGGGTCTCACAGCCCCAAATGGCCAATCAAGTCATAACACCTTCAAGGGGGGTGAGTATTTTAACTTTTGCCTGGACAGAACCATTGTAAATTAATCATAGGCTGAATCTTGGAAGGCTGTCTCATTGCCTTTTGGTTCCATTTAACTTTGGTGAGTTGCTTGGTTGCTCTGTATCATAGAGTTCTCTCCTAAAATTTAAGAAATTTGAGGAGATACATAATCACTTCTGCCAAAAAAGCTCTGTTTTTTCCTATGCTCATCAGTAAGCAGTATTTCTGCTTAATTATAGGCATAGTGGTGGTTCACACTGTTCTCTTCCTGGGCTCCTTCTCCCAGAAGAGAATCTGTTGTCAGTTGACATGTTCCCTGGATATGAATGAAGCATGTTATCTGTTGGTGCTGCAGCTTTCAACATGCTATTTTCTATTTCAATGCTAAAATTGTCAATAGACGCATTACTCTCAAGGTGAATTTTGCAATGTTTTTTTTAATTTCTCAACCATAGAGAACCGTTTTTCTCTCCTAAATTTGCTCTCAATTTTCTTCCTTTTTTAGTATCACTATTATCCCGCAATTCTAATTTCTAATTCCCTCTCAATACTTTTACATCAAGTTGGATTTTCCTTAAATAAAAGAAAAACTACCATTATCTGTCTTAATCCAGAGAACTTTTTACTCTGCGCAATTTAAAAGACTAATGCTGAGCTAGATTTTCTGTGCTGAATGACAAAATCAACACAATAAGTAATATGTCAAGAAAATGTTAGATATTACAAAGAGATGGATTATGGCAAGGTCAACAAAGAGGGACCTGTCGCAAATGGACTCAAGTTATGAGTCATACTTTCTACCTCTACTTTTATGTTAAACATATGGAAAAGTAACCTTTATCTTACTAAGCTCAACAAGCTTTGCTATCTTTACTTTTTTTTTTAAATTATTGCCCTTCACAATAAAGTGATGATCAAAACAATTTTCTATTCCTTTTGGCCACCAGAAATCATGGGCAAATGTAAAGCTCTGCCTAAAGTTGACAGTGGTCATTGGTGAGCTAAGTGAGTTGAGGAAGAAGAGAGCAAAGGAACTAATTGGCATAAGTTGTTTTAAAGACAACAGTATGAATGAAAGGTTAGAAAAGGAAAGATCAGAGAAGATCAAATAATTTATTCTTCCAATTTTTTCCCTAAAATAATGAACTGTATTTAGTTAAATTTATTAAAAGCTTATTTCATTACAAAAGGACTACCTTCTGAGTTGGACAGTTTATATGAGTAAGGTTTGAAATCACTTTGAGTCATATTTAAAAATCAATTAGTTTGGTATTGTGCTTCCAGGAAATCAACATGATAATATATGTTTTCCCATTTATTAAATATATAGCCAGAATATATTAATAATTAATGTAAAATTGAAGAAACAAATGTGTTAAAACTTTTTCCTTTAATTTAGTTTTAAAAATGTAATTAATGTGGAAAAATTTTACTCACATATGTATTGTGTGAACTTATAATGAATTTATGGAAGAATTAATAATTTTAATTTATAAATCTTACTACATTTCTCATAAAGCAAGTTACACCTTAAAAAATAGCTCACTAAATCTTTTCCAAAATTTTCTTTTTATTATCACTTTCTAGGATACTTTTATTTGGGTGATATTAAATTTATGAAACTGAATTTTATAATAAATATCCAGCCTACAATATATAATTTAATAGATAATCACTTGAATTGTGAATATTTTAATGAATGTAATAATTTTCTTTGATTTAATATAAAGTATGAGAGAGCTAGATTTAAAATGCTACCTATGAACATAAGATAGGAAATAAGCAGAATCTAAGACTTTTCAGATTTCCTTCTCCTCTCCTCTAAACCTTACGCTTTGTCTCTTTCCTATTCCTGTAATATTTTTGTATGAGTAATGAGAATGAAAAGGAGATAAGAATTTTTTTGACAAGGCATAAATTAGAGAAATAGGAAGAGTATTTAATTTTTCAAAGTGAAAGGATATTTTAAAATAGATTAATGATGTATTCACATAAATGTATTTAATTTGGTCAAATAAATGTATATTTTCTAAATTATCTTTGCTATTACTAACAGTGTATTTCACAAAGATTAATTTATATTGATACTAGTTATATTGACCTTAACGATGACTACATGACCATACTGTTACAGGTTCAAGCAATTGTGCTACTAGATATATACATTATTATAAGTATTATTCTTAATGGAAATTTATTTTAAAATATACATATATGCAATATTCTTCTTCCAAAGTATATATATTTTAATTCCTTCTGAATAAGAGAGAAATTCTTCTTGTTAAAGATATCAAATCAGGAAAAGACATTTATTCTCATCCCAGTCAAGATCTTGCTAAAACATATGGAAAAATAGAAAATATTTGAATGAAAATATGGTTTTCATAAAAAAGAGATTCATTTTGGAGGTTAGAATAGAGAGCAAAGCCATCAGATATGAAAAATGATACTAAACTTCTGCAAAATAGGACAATGAAGGAAAATGACCAATAGAACTAACAAGATAAATTTGAGTTGATGTTTGTGCATTGAAAATTGGTCTCTGAATTTATCTCCTTTAAATAAACTCCAGATATTGTTCAGCAGGGTGCAATTCTGTACAATTGTACTGTCAGCTGCTGTAGAGTCTGAGGTGGGTGGATTATTTAAACCAAGAATTTTGAGGCCAGACTGGACCACATGGTGAGACCTCCATCTCAGAACAGCAAACAAATAAGCATTTCTCTAAAGAAGTTGAGCAGACTTAAAACATTTTACTCCAGGCTCTCTTTGCCTTGAGCTTTTGTGTTGAAAAGTCTACCGTGATCCTAATGGGCTTCCCTTTATATGTGTTTTGTTTTCATTGACTTTTTAAAATATTTTGCTCTTTCGTTGGATATCTGGACTCTTGATAATTGCCTAATTTTGATATATGCCTAAGTGTAGAAATTTTTTATATATATCACAGCCACTTGGTCTTTTATGTGCCTCACTTATCAGTATGTCAAATTCTTTTCCTTTTCCTGTGAAGCTTTCTGCCATTATATCTGTGAAAAGTTTTTTATTTTTATATCTTTTGTACTGTCTCCTGCTTCCTCACTAACTCAAATCAATTTTACATTATTTTTCTTTGAATCATCTAGGAGCTCATGGGATTGATTTTTCATAGTCCCATGCCATTTTACATGAATTATTGCTTTCATTTTTATTGGCTGCAATCCTATCTTCTAGGTCTGAAATTTAGACCTTACATTCATTCATCCTATTTCACAAACTTTTGTTGGAGCTTTTAATCTCTTGGACACTATTTGATGCTGTTTAACAGATTACATTGCTTTTACAGTCTGATTCTAGCATGCTCTTGATCTATGTTTTAGTGTTATTAACCATATCTTTCACTATGGATAGTTTCTCTGTTTTTAATCTCAGAGATTATTTATGATTTCCATTTTACTGGATCATCTTTTGTTACCTACTCAGAGAGTCCTGGTAAAACTTCAGTCTGCTCCATTTTTCTTTTCCTTGGATTCCCCTGTGATGGTTTTGGTGGAGGTATCACAATACCCAACTTGAAACTGTACTGCAAATCTACTGTAATAAAAACAGCATGGTGCTGGCAAAGTAACAGACCTGAGGATCAGTGAAACAGATTAGAAGATCCAGAAACAACCCCAGATATACTAAGCCACCTAATCTTCAACAAAGGAGCCAAATACTCTCAATAGAGGAAAAACAGCCTATATGACAAATGATGCTGGAAAAACTGGGCTTCAACCTTATGAAGACTAAAGCTAGATCTCTGTCTTTCAACATCCACTAAACTAAAATTAACATGGGTTAGAGACTTAAATATTAAAGTAGAAACTAAACCTGCTGCAAAATAGGTTAGGTGGAACCCTTGAAGACAATGCCACAGGGAAAGACTTTATGAATAAAACCTCAGCAGTATAGAAACTAGCAGAAGGAATAAAAAACTGGGATTACATCTTATTAAAAAGCTTCTGCACAGCAAGAGAAAACACTAACAGAGTGAAAAGACAATTGACAATATGGGAAAAACTTTTATGAGCTGTTTCTCAGACAAAGGGCTATTATCTAGAGTACATAAATAGCTTAAAAAATGTAATCCCTTTAAATTTAAAGACTTAGTTCCAAAACTGGAATCTGAAAGAGGAAAAAGTAAAAGCAGCTTATGAAGCATATGAAGAAATGCTCAACATTACTGGTCATTTGAGAGATTCAGATAAACACAATACTGAGATTTCATATAACTTCCCAAAGAATGGCTACTATCATGAAATCAACCAACAACGAATGCTGGTTAGGCTGCAGGGAGAAAGGAACCCTTCTCTACTGTTAGTGGGAATGTAGACTGGTGCAACTGCTGTGGAGATCAGTGTGGAGATTCCTCAACAAACTAGGATTAGAGGTCCCATTTGACCCTGCTATTTCCCTGCTAGCTACTTATACAAAATAATTAAAAGACTGATATCACAGCAACATATGTGCACCCTGTTCATAGAAGCTCAGTTTGTGATACCTAAATTTTAGAAATAGTTCAAATTCCCATCAACTGGAGGCTGAATAAAGAAGCTGTGTGTGTGTGTTTTATAAGATGAAGTATTAATCTGTTATAAAAAAATGATAATTTGAGTCCTTTATATTCAAATGAACATAGGTTGAGGACATACTCAGAAGTGAAATAAATAGGACACAGATGTGTAAATGCTGTGTCTTTTCTCTAATATGAAGGTGTAAATGAGTTCAAAAATGTATGAGAGGGATTGTGAAATAGTAAGAAAATATTCCAAGAGAAAGAGGTGGATATGGGTGAGTAAAGAAAGGAAAGAAAAAATCAAATAGTAAAAGGAGAAACTAAGTTTATATATAGAGAGATGAGAGGTTGTGGGAGAGCAGGGGAGTGGGAAAAATGAGAGTTAAGTTGTGTCATGTAGTGGTACAAATTCTGAATGTTGATTGTGATCATAATGTGTATATAAAATAAAACAATAAAATAAATGTTTTAAAAAGGAAATTGAGTAGAAAATAAACCAGATTTAAAATGACAAATACTGCACCCAGGAATACCTCAGTTCACCGGTGTTTCTGTTCACGACCATTTTGGTTCACAGCATCATACAAAATTTTGCTTCTGTTTGTATATTCTGCATTGGTGACAAAGTGGTGCTACTGCCTGACTTGCAAGTGCAAGGTCAAGGGTTCAATCTCCAGTGCAAAAAAAAAAAAAAAGGAAAAAAAAAAAAAGAAAACCAAAGAACCCAAATCGTGGAACAAATGAAGTTCATGAACCAAGATACTGCTGTATTTTCCCTAACACAGCATGCAGAATATAGGTTGAATAATAAGATAGTGTGAAGCTGGGGCTGGGGATTTAGCTCAGTGGTACCGGAGCCTGTCTTGCAAGTTCAAGGACCTGGGTTTGATCCCTGGTTAACCACATACAATACTGGGTGTGGAGACTCACGCTCAGTAGCAATCAGTACCACATACCACAGTGCCGAGCGTGGTGGCTCACACCTGTAATCCCAGAACTCGGGAGGAAGAGGCAGGAGGGTTGCTGTGACATAAATTTGAGGCTGAACTCAGGACCAGCCTGAACCACAAAGCGAAAACCCGTCTAAAAAAAAAAATATATATATATATATATATATAGATATAGATATAGATATAGATATAGATATATAGTATGAAGTTGAAAGTACAAAGGAGACTAATACACAAGAGAAAGGAAAAGTGCAGTAAGGGGTAGGGAAAGGACAAAGGAGAAGAATAAGGTCATTGATATGACCAAAAATATGTTATATACATGTATAAAAATGCTGCGATAAGAACCAATTAAAACTTTTAATAAAGAGATTAAATAGAATTTTAAAAGAAAAGAAATTTCCATGGAGGTCTTGTATTTTTTGCAAGATGATGTAGGAAGATCAGTTCCATACTACTTCAGCTTTTGGCTCCTGTCTTGATCCAAATACAGTAGCCAGAATTTCTCTTTTTAGATCTATGTCAGAAAATAGTTTCACACTACAACTTTTAAGATGTTTGCTTGTTAATGAAACAATTATGTGTTTATTGGATATATTTAACACAGACCTTGTTTTTAGGAATTATTTAGTAATAATTTAGTACTGTTTTAAAAACTAACTTGTTCATTCCTCCTATGAAATGTAATTTTATGAAGTTTAATCAAGCCTCAAACTTTGATTTTTATACTTTTTACTATCATTAGTTACTTTCAAATCTTTATTTCTTATTTGTACATATGGCCTTTTCACCTTTTTATGGAGCTAAATATTTAATTTTTTCAGTTAAACAATTAACCTTCTTGTCATTTCTAGACTCTTTCAATTCATTATTTCCTCTATTTTATTATTCCCTTGTTTTTTCCTTCTATAATTCTTTTAATTTGTTGATTCTATTTTGATTCTTTCCTTTTGACATATGTATCAAAAATAAAATTATCAAATTTCAATTTAGTATACTTTACACCATATTCCATTACAGATAACTTTTAAAGCTACAGGTTTCATTTTGCTCATTCCAAGGATTTGAGACTAAAAATAATAGACTTACTTCTTTATTCACTTTATATTTCATAGTTAGGAGAAATAAATTAAATATTTTCTAGTATATCTGAAGCCATATCAAAGAGTTATTTGTGAAAAATAAACCAAAAATGTAATATATTAATCCATTTCCTTTTCAAATGTCAGTCACTTGCAAAGGTGTAGCTGGTATTACTGATTCCTATGACCATTCTATGTAACAAATTAGTGGCAGTAATACATTGTGTACTTAAAGCAATAACACAGGTGCCAATAATATGATTTTTTTTCCTATCTAAATTCACAGATGAACTAATCTCTATCTTTTGGTCCATGAGGTAACAAGGCTATAATTCAAAGAACTCAGGTTAAGAATCTATGTTCTAAGGGATTTCTGTTCTGGTCTTTGGATATAAATTGCTTCACGAGAGAGGCTTACCATGGGAATGTTTTCATTGATAATGGTTCAGTCTTTACTTCTCTCCTTTTTTTCTTCCTTTATAAAGCAAATATTGAAAACCCCCTCTGATTTATACACTGCGTTTAAACTAAGAAAATTTATATGGTAATTTAAAAGACAGTAGTAGACACCTTCTAGAAAAAGATATCAGAAACTGAACTGAAGCACAGATAAATGAAAGTGCACATTTTCATAGTAGGAGTAATGGTGACCCTTACGAAGACTTTTCAATAGTAAGACATGCTCATAAAGTCCAATGTATTATCTTCCTCATCAAGAAAACTACATTTAAAGGAGGATAGTTTTAATTTATTCACATGTTCAGTTCATGATCAGCTAGCTCCAAGGCTGTTTGCCCCAAACTGTGAAAAAAGCATGGCAGGGCTGGAGATTTAGCTCAGTAGTTCTGGTGCCTGTCTTACAAGTGCAAGGGCCCAGGTTTGATCCCCTGATCACCCCATATGATACTGGGCATAATAACTCATACCCAGCAGCAATCAGTAGCACATACCACAGAACCGGATGTGGTGGCTCACGCCTATAATCCCAGCACTCAAGAGGCAGAGGCAGGAAGATTGCTGTGATGTGAGCTTGAGGCTGAGCTCAGGGCCAGCCTGAACTACAAAGTGATACACTGTCTCAAAACAAAACAAAACAAATAAACAAAAGCATGGCACAGCAAAGCTGTTTATTTCATGGTGGCAAGGAAGATTGAGGGAAGAGGGCCAGAGGAAAAGAGCTGAAGGACAAGACAGAGACTCCATGGCCATGCCTCTTTCCTATTCAGCTACACACAGAAGTTTGTATCACCAATTCCTGGGTTGGACCTTAAATACAATCAAGTGGGAATTCCACCCCAATGCTCAAATGCTCTTCAACTGGCTATTCAAACACATCTGACAAAGCATACTTAATATCCAAACAAATACCATAGCAAGTTCTTAATTCTATCTATTTTACATGCAATCAGAAGCAGAATAATCTCTTCCCCAAAATTTCAGCAGCTCCAGGATTTTTGAAAGGTACAAGTCTCTTCTGAGAATCAAGATGAACTCTAAGCTGTGAAGCTTTGCAAAAATAAAAAGCAAGGTGCAATGTCACAGGGTAAATATTACCATTCCAAAAGAGAGGAACAGGATGATAGAAAAGAATCAGAACAAAGCAAGACTGAAACCCATCAAGGCAACATTAATTTCCATATCTCTAGACCTGGCATCTGGAGCACATAGCAGTAGAATGTGAGTTCTGAAGTACTTGGATTGTCAATACCCTTGGAATTGCAACCCACATGGCCTATCTCTTAAAATTCATTCATGACCCATATCTTGCCTTGCTGAAATAGCACCTTCCTGACATCTCCTCCAAAATAGTCTCTCCAATGCATCTGTAACTTCGCTCCTACAAATTTCTGCACCACCCTCTCAGAGACTCTGCTTGCCTTTCCTTTGAAGTCTGAGATAAACGCCCTCTGACCCCACTCTTTCATTCTACATCCATTAGAACTTGTTCCACTTGGATTATACCAAAGTCTGCTGTCAAAAGAATCATCAGCCTGCTCTGTTGAATCATGGCTGCAGTGGCCTCTAAAGTGACAGGCTGACTAAAAATGGTGAATGAATCCCAGAGATCAATTCTGTAGTAGGAATCTTTCTTTTGAAGAGGAACTCTTTTCTTTTTTTCTTTTTTTTTTAGTTTTTTTGAGACAGGGTCTCACTTTGTAGTTGATGCTGGTCCTGAACTTATCCTCAAACTCAGCAACCCTCCTGCTTCTGCCTCCCAAGTACTAGGATTATAGGTATAAACCAGCATGCCCGCCATTGTGGTATATGTGACTGATTGCTGATGGGTGTGAGTTACCACACTCAGCACTATTGTATGTGGTTATTGAAGATCGAACCTAGGACCTTGTGGTTGCAAGACAGGCACTGGAACCACTGAGCTAAATCCCCAGCCCAGGAACTTTTTTTTTTTTTTTAAAGGAGCTCTCATTTTAAAAGAAAGGTTTACACATTTTCAACCTTGAACATTCAGTGGGTGGAGTCTTTCTGATCTCTGAGATGCCCTCCAGATACATACATGTGTTCTTTTCTCTGTATAAAGTTTTTGGCTTCTTTTTGATGGTGATGAACTCTTTGGTGATCATGCCTTTTTTGGTTCAAATTTATATATGGTTCCTTTTGGAACAAATTTTTTCAAGTTTTTCTGCTTTGCATTTTGTCTTGAAATATCCTACAGCCCACTAATTAGTCCACTACTCTTAATCCCAGTTTCCTATAAATTCTCAGGATGTGCACAAAATATGAACACCTTTTCCCTCAGAGTATAACACATGTTCTCTAGTCAAACTACCAGTGGTGGACTCATTCCCTGGAACCTCTTGAGTCTGGCCTTTATTGTCTCCATTCCTATCAACATTTATTTTTTCTGTGTTCCAAACAGTATCCCTTATTAAACTGCTTGAAAGCTAGTGCTTCTCTGGACTGAATCTCCAGACTTTATCAAAACCCTATCAAAAACTTCTGAACCACATGATCATGCATAGTCTTAACACCGACCCTACCTCTCTGATAACCAAATCTTTTATGGTTGAGACACCACAACCAACAGTCACAACTTTAAAAACTTAATTTGGTTAGTCTCAGTCCATGATAAGCTGGACAGGAAATTATGATAGATAATTCCTCTGTTCACTGCGATATTTCCTCCATTGTGCTCCAGAGAATAGTTCTATGGGCTTAATAAATTATATATCAGAATATTATAACATTAAATTTGGCTATATGCCACTGAAAATTCAAACCACTGTTCTTAAAATAAAATGTTTTATTTTCTTTCTCATATAAAATTGATAGGTGGCAGGGCTATTTGATAACTAAACTCCTTCTTCAGTGTCACATTCCAGACGGCTTCTAGAAAGTCACTCAGTAAATCTAATTTTTCAGGCAGAAGGAAGAAGGAAAAGAAAAACCAAGAGAACACACTTCCTAGTAGAATAGATTTCAGATAAGCATGTCCCGGGAGTTCTCCATAACACTTGAAATACAGAACATTGCTGTGATATTCCAAGAGGAGTAAGTTTTGAATCCAGTCCCTACAGAGTAGTTCCTAGTATGACTGAGTTTTATCACCAATGGAAGAAAACACGAACATTTTCTCTACCTTACTTAAAAACTGCTCTTCTAATTTTTGTTGTACAACATTAACTGAGGATAGCTATAACAATTTGAGACTTTAAACAACATAAATTTTAGCAATGAAGGAAGTCATTATACCTAAGATATAACGTTTTCCCCCTTCTTGCCAATCATTTGTACTTTTTCTCTTAATTGGTCACTATTTTCAATCAAGTATAATTGCCCTGAAGTAAAGTTAAAATCACATGCTACTGATAAGAATTGTCTCATAGTGATTAACGAGCTAGTGAAATTCACACTGTGGTTATTTGTAACATGAAAGCATCATTCTGTAATGAACTTTCAAGAGAAAGTTTATTTCCTGTCGCCATATTTCTTTCTTTCTTTCTTTCTTTTTTTAAGGTGTTTTTTTTTTTTTTTTTTTTTTTTTTTTTTTTTTTTTTTTTTTTTTTTTTTTTTGGGACAGGGTCTCACTGTGTGGTTCAGGCTGGCCGTGAGCTCAGCCTCAAACTCACATTATAGCAATCCTCCTGCCTCTGCCTCTTGAGTGCTGGGATTATAGGCATGAGCCACCACACCGGCACTGTGGTATGTGGTACTGATTGCCACTGGGGTGAGTCTCCCTGCCCAGTATTGTTATGTGGTTACCAGGCACCAGAACCACTGAGCTAGATCCCCAGCCTGTTGCCATATTTCTAATCAAGTGCTGAGATGTATAATGAGTGCATCCAGAAAAATTTATCTTTTGTCTTGTTTACAAAAGTGCTTTTCATGGCAAATCATGAGCATGTTTAGATGAATTATCTAAGTCAAGTCTGAACATGAATGTTTTAAGGGATCATAAGCCAGTAAAACACCATTCCCCTAAAAAATTCTAGTAAAATCCTGTGAACTCAGATGCACAGGTTAATTCATAATTATTTTATTTAACTCTCCAATGTCACAAAGATAATCACCTGCAGAAGATTTTCTGGCATATTTTGTTGTTTATTTTATTTTAATTGGTTATTTTTTAAAAATTATCTTTATTGGTACATTAAATATACACATCATGATTGCACTCCATAATGGGGATTTGTAACAGTATAAGACACAACTTAATTCTCATTTTTTCCCATAGCCCCACCCACCGTACCACCCCCCCATATATATAAAATTTGTTTCCTTACTTTTTTGTTACAATCTCAACATTTTCCCCTTTCACCTTATGTAATTGGTTTTATTGGTACATTTTATTTGTACATAATGATCACACTCAACATTGGCCTATTTTTGATGTACCTTTTTGTCAGTCTCATCCAGATGGCACTGACTGTTTGAACATTTATTCATGAAGCAAAGGCATCATGTGTTTTCAAACATCATGATGTTTTCATCATCATCTTTAATTTTTCTCTCCTGCCATGCTAGATGTACATGTGCTAGATGTGCTAGATACTGTAGACAAAGTAAACAGCCATCAAAAAGGACAGCCACATTAAGACAAAGTTGCATTTCAGAATAGGCTAGCAAAAGGAGGAAGAGGATCACCAAAACAACAATTTAAGTTAGGGAAAAAGATAAAAGATGATAGATTGAGGAGGGGTAGCAAATCCTACTTTAGTAGGCAAAATTTGACCAGAGACTGGAATGGCAGACCCATCCATACAAATTTATCTCCCTACCCAAAGCCCAAGACAGAGAATTCAGAAAGTGGAAGGAACATGAGGAGAAGGGGTGACTTTGGTCGCTGTGCTCAAGGCCTATGGAGAAGACTAGTGTAGCAAGAGCTGAGAATTGAAGGGCAATTGGTAAGTGGTTAGAATAGAGGGACAGTAAGAACAGCTTTGAGGAGAGTGCAAAGTCTTTGAAGGTTATGAGCATAACCTTAAGAGACATAAAGTTTCTTAGGTTTAAAATAGTCATCTGTTTGATGTGTGTGGAAAATAGCTATAAGACAAGGAAAGCAGAAAAACTATATAAGAGGCTGTTAAGTGGGGGAAGTGGCTTATGTTCAGGTAATAATTAGTCTAAATGGGCTGATTTTCATTATATTTTGAAAGAAAGTCCTATATGATGCACTAATGGGTCAAAGGTGAAGATAAGAGTAAAATATAATGAGCCAGATAGTTTTAAATTCAAATCTTTACTGGTACATTATATATACATATCTTGATTGCATTCAACTTTGAGAATTTGTATCAGTATATGACACAACTCGATTTTTCCCATTCCCTTACTCACCCTACAACCTCCCAACCCCTATATACATAAGCTTTATTTCCTTTTTTCTTATTATCATTACATTATTTTCCCCTCGTTACCCCTACACCTCATTTCCTTTTAAATATTTCCTATTTCACAATATTTTTATATATTCTACTACTCATTTACATCTCGTTTTTAACTGAAGCACTACAAGTTGACTGTATGGCTTTAAGAATGAATGTAATTATTTACTAAAGTGAGAAATCTTGGAGGAGAGTCATATTTATGCAGGAAAAAACAAAATGCTTGACTTTTATTTTAATGTAGCTTTTAATACTCAAATGAGGATGCTGAATAAGCAGGTAGATGTCTAAGCTGGAATTCAGCAGAAGAGCATCAGTCTACTATCTTTTAACAGTTGATTCAAAGGACATTATCTCTATTGTCTCCTCCTTAGTGCTTTGGGTAGGTTGAACTTCATAGTGACAAGTGTTCTTTGCAAAACAAATTTCAGTTTTAATGATACTACCGTCATAAAGCCACTAGTGCACCAGAAGTGTTTTTGTTTTAAATTCTAAACTCGCATCCTATGCTGTTGCTCAGGCTCCACCTTTAGGATGAAGGGCCCTATTTACTCACTTGTTGGAGGTTGTAGAGTGATGAGACTTCTAAGGTGTATTAGACTTGGGGGATTGTTCTCCTCCGAAGTGGCCTTCGATGTGGTTTTAAAAATACATACAGTGGAGGATAAATTGGAGATATTTACAGCTAAATGAATGTACTTTGAGATTATACTCATAGGTGAAGTAAATCGAGCATATATGTGTGCATATCACATTGTCTCTCTGGTGTGAGAAACTGAAAGTATAAACAAGGACCACAATGTATAATGGATGTGACATAGGAAGAAGTTGTTCATAAAGAAAGGGAAACTATATGGGGTGAGAA
>PVIR01031591.1:0-19309 GCA_004026965.1 Petromus typicus
ACTGGGTGTGGAGACCCACACCCAGCAGCAACCAGTACCACATACCACAGTGCCGGGCGTGGTGGCTCACGCCTGTAATCCCAGCACTCGGGAGGCAGAGGCAGGAGGATTGTGATGTGAGTTGGAGGCTGAGCTCAGGGCCAGCCTGAACCACAAAGTGAGACCCTGTCTCAAAAAACCTTAAAAAAAAATCATAAAGGAACATTAATAGAGAATTAACAGTGACCGTAATAAGAAAATCACTTCATTTTAGAAAGATACATAATTATTCACATACTTTGGTCTTGTTAGATCAATGCAACTCATTCAATAAGCAAGTTGACAACCCTGGCAATGAGTGGCGATGCAGAGTCCTTTTGAAAATTCATGCATAGGACCAGGGATTTAGCTCAGTGGTTCTGGCGCCTGTCTTGCAAGCGCGAGAACCCGGGTTTGATCCTCAGTAACCACATACAATACTAGGTGTGGAGAATCACACCCAGCAGCAATCAGAACCACATACCACAATGCCAGGCATGGTGGCTCGCGCCTGTGATCCCAGCACTCGGGAGACAGAGGCAGGAGGATTGCTGTGATGTGAGTTGGAGGCTGAGCTCAGAGCCAGCCTGAACTACAAAGCAAGACCGTCTCAAAAACTCTAAAAAAAAAGGAAAGAAAAGAAAAGAAAATTCATGCATAACAATCCTATTACAATAAACCTGTGAAGTAAAAGTACTAAACCTATTAAAACAATATATACCTTTCTATTATACAAAAGTGATATCATTACTGGTACATATTTTTCTTTAAAGTTTCTGGTTCAAGAAACCTTCACAACATTGAGTTTTTTATAAAATGGAGTATTACTCTGTCAAAAATAATGATATGTGTGAGTCACTTATACTCAAATGGACATACCTTGAGTACATACTCATAAATGGAATAAATAGGTCACAGATGTGTAGATACCATATCTTTGCTCTGGTATGAGAAACTGAATATATAAATGAGTTCTAGAGTACATGATAGATACTGTGAAATAGAAAATATTCAAATGGTAAAGAGGATAAGGGATATAATGTGGGGGGGAAATATGATGATTAAAAAAGGAAATAAAACTCATGTATATATGGAGTGGGGGGTTGTAGGGTGGGCAGAGAAATGTGAAAAAATGATAACTAAGAAGTGTCATACACTGGTATAAATTTTCAATGTCAATTGTGATCATGATGTGTACATAAAATGTAACAATAAAATCAATTGATTAATAAATTTAAAAACTGGGCCGGGGATTTAGCTCAGTGGTCCTGGCATCTGCCTTGCAACGGCAAGGATTTGAGTTCGATCTCTGGTAACCACATACAACAATGCAGATCATGGGGACTCACGCCCACCAGCAATCAGTACCACATACCACAGTGTGGGGCGTGGTGGCTCACGCCTGTAATCCCAGCACTTTGAGGCAGAGGATTGCTGAGTTCCAGCCTCGTCTAAGATACAGAGTGAGTTCAGGGCCATCCTGAGCTCCCTTACAGTGGCCTTTTCTATTCCCCCGGGTTGTCTAAATCAAGTCCACTTGCTTTGTAAAACAAGACCCTCTCCAAAAACAAAAACAAAAAAAAATTTTTTTTGAAAGGTAGATTTTGGAATGTAGCATCAGAGCAGGACTGTGGACACCAGCCTCAGAGATGAATCTGTGGAATTCCCCTTCGTTTGTCCCTGAAACCAATAAAGGCCAATGATCTCCCCAACATTAAAGAGGCTGGGGCTGTAGCTTAGTGTAAAGTTCTGAGTTGAAACCCTAAGGTCCTAATACAAAAATCCATACATACATACAATAAAAATAAAAATTTTCCTAAAACCAAAAAAGAAATTAAGTGCACATGGTCTTAATGTTTACCAGACCACAGATTTTCACAATTCATCTCCATCTTAAGATCTATCACGGATCCTGTGCCCAGGAGTTTTCCTTGTGGCCAAAATGACAATGCAGGGAAATAAGTGAGCATGTGGGGGGAGGAGGGGCGGCAGGAGAAGTCAGGAGAGTCCCGTATGTAGGCGGAAATAACCGGCGACTGCTTCAGAAAAGCAGAGACGTGGAATCTGGAACTGGTGAGGGACGAAGTGTGGCTGAAGGAGGGTATTCATTAGAGGAAACTTGTGTGTGCAGGTGCAGAGAAAGAAGTATTTGTGGCATGTGAGGCAGCAGGCAGGAAACCGGCGCTCCTGCGGCCCTGAGTCCTGCTCTGGTGGAATCCGAGGCGCTCTGAGCAGAGACCCCACCCCGGAGTCTCCATGGCTTACAGAGAAGTTTCCTTGTGGAGAAAAATAACTCATGTGTCCCGCTGCCCACCATAAAGCAATCAGGGACAGAAATTAGGAGAAAATAACTCATTTCCTCATCCTTTGCATCAAGCACCAGTTTTCCAAGGGCAATTTTGTAAATTAAAATTTATCCGGTGTTGGCGCATGGGAGAGATTGGTTAATGAACGGCAGGTCTCTTAATTTACAGGAAATATCCACAGACACGTGCACTTAAGGAGGTTAAACTCAATCCCCCCGGGACCCACGACATCCTTCCTGGATCAAGGTGGGAAAGCCGAGTTTTTGTGCCTGCTGCCTGTTACCTGTCTTCAATGAAAAAGGGCCTCAATTGCCCAGAACTTAAGCCAAGAAAGGCCATAAAAGGCATGTTGCTTTCTCACGGCGAGGCAGTAGGTATAAAGCTGTTCTGTCTGAGATTTCTGAAGCTGCTTGTGCAAAAGTCAGATTGTGAATTTGACTGGCAGCCAATTGTAAGGCCGCGGTGCGGAAAAGCCATTCTCTGTACCCATGCCAATATGGCATCATTGTGGACAAAGCGGGTCGTCAAGAGCGTCCTGTGTGAGCACAATTGCGTCATAGAGTAAACACTAAACCCAAACACCACCACTGCCCAAGACTTTTCCAGAGAGAGCTTTCAACAGACATCGTCATGAGCGCTAGACAGTGCCCATCTGTGCTCCCTGAAGTTCTCTACAGCTTACAGATGGGGACGTCCTCACTGGTGAGAGGCACTTAATGCCAAGGTTCCAGAAGTCTTGGGTTCATTTTTCCTGCATGCAGGGTGAGTGGACAAACTACATAAAGGGATGAAGTCCAACTTCAACCTACGAAAGAAGAATCAAAACACGCCTTTCACTGCTCCCTTCTCTCAAATAAGTGTTCCCTCTCCTTTCTGTCCTTTAGTGAACCTTCATCTCGCTGCTTCCAAAGCAAGTCTGCCTTGGGAAGCTGCTTGAATGCTGCCTCTCAGGATATACTGGAGCATTCTGGTCTCCATACTTTCATGCCTGACGATCCTCTTGCCCTACTGTGGCCTTGTCTGTTCCTCCAGGCTGTCTAAACCAAGGCCTCTTCAAAGAGCTCTTCCTCAGAGAATGTCCCTGATCACTGCAGTCTAACTGAACGCTTCCTGCGCTGTGGCTGCCAGAGCTTCATGAGAATGGCATGAAGTAACAACTCAGGGTTGGTAGGAAATGCTACCTTATACAGCAGATTCATGTTGTCAGCCTGCTTTCTAACGAACCCAAAGCTTGGGAGAGCTTGGGCCATGTCAGATGCATTTTTAAAAATATACAAATGCACAAATTTCTTCTTGTTGAGATATCCATTGAGTCTTCCAATCCAAAATGGATACAGATTAAGAGGTAAGTTGTTTGAGATTTGACTGATTAAATCTGATGAAAACCAGACTTCTCCAGGAAAAAGGCCATGTGATTAACCTTTATCTGTGTAATATCTCTTGACTTTTAGTAGAACTCAAGTTGTATTAATTATGAATCATAGCTGATGTGCTGAAATCCTGATGTTAAACAGATCCTGCTGTTCACTAACATGGTAGTGGTGCCAAATGGAAAAGAATAAAAAGAAGCATAGTCCTAGGTGACAGAAGAGCTGGAGGATGCCACAGCCCACCTCTACCAGGATATAATAGACACTGGCCTGGATCTGTACAGTGCGAGCATTGACCTGCTGAGGTTTGGTGCAAAGTCCTTGGTCAGAATGAGGAAGAACGGTCCCTACCGATCTGTTTCTATCCCAAATTCTTCTTTTGTAGCCTCTGCTAGTCCTCCACTGGACAACTATGTTTTTCACTCCAATCTCTACTAGATTAGATGTTGTCTTGTCTGGAGTTCCTTTAACTACAGAAACTTAAAAGTTCACTATTTATAATGAGATATAACTCACATGCCATGAAATTAGTCTTTCTAAAATGTATACTTACTGGGTTTTAGTATTTTTACAAAGCTAAACCTGGGTATGTTGGCACACAGTTATAACTTCAGCACTCAACATGCACTGCTTAAACTAAGGCAGAAGGGTCAGGATGGAGAGTTGGACGCCAGCCTGGGTTACTGACACATCCTCATCTCCTGTCTCAAAAAAGAAAGAAAGGGAGGGAAGGAGGGAGGGAGTGAGGAAGGAAGGAAAGAAGGAAGAAGGGAGGGGGGAAATGAGGAAGGGAAGAAAGAAGGGAGAAAGAAGAAAAGAAAATAAAGAAGTTTTGCCACTATTACCTTCAATTTGGGAAAATTACCATTACATTAGAAAGAAATTCTGTACTCATTAACGGTCATGTTCTATCTCCCCCTTTCCCTAAAAAATTTACCCATGTTTTTATTTATATGTGTCTGCTCACTGCAGACATTTCAGTCCAATGAGATCACTATAAAATGTGGCCTTTGTTTTGGTTTCATTCACATATTCCTTGGTAAGGATTACCCCATTTGTTCACTCGTTTTTTATGCTCAATGGACATTTGAATGGTATCTACACATTTAGCTATTGCAAATAATCATATGATGAACATTCATATACATGTTTCTTGGAGGGGTATGCTTTAAATTCTCCTGAGCATACACCTAGGAATGGAATTGCTTAATGATAGAGCAACTATAACTTTTTGAGAATCTACCAATTCTTTTTTTTTTTTTTTTTTAAGGTTTTTTGAGATAGGGTCTCGCTTTGTGGTTCAGGCTGGCCCTGAGCTAAGCCTCCAACTCACATCACAGCAATCCTCCTGCCTCTGCCTCCCGAGTGCTGGGATTACAGGCAAGAGACACCACACCCGGCACTGTGGTATGTGGTACTGGTTGCTGCTGGGGTGAGTCTCCATGCCCAGTATTGTTATGTGGTTACCGGGGATCGAACCCGGGTCCTTGCATTTGCAAGACAGGCGCCGGGACCACTGAGCTATATCCCTGGCCCGAGAATCTACCAATTCTTATCCACAGAAGCTACACCACTTGATGTTTCCCTAAAAATTGTGTGTTCCTATTTCTCATCATTGTCACTGTTTATTATTGCCTCTCCTTCGTTATCGGTGTCTTCATGTATGCACAGTAGTATTTCATGATGGTTTGCATTTCTATCCCACTAATGATGTTGAGTATTTTATGTGTACTCATTGGACTGTAGAGGCCTGAGTGTCTGCGCAGCTGAACACTGTGGACTGAAGCCTGGGAAACCACATCCTTACACTGCCATTCTGGAGCAGAGCACCCTGGGACTCTCTTCCAAACACAAAAGTATTTCGCTTTGGCAACTTAGTGGATGCAAAGAAGGGTGGCATCCTATTAGCTCTTCATATAACCATGAGAAATTTTTCTTATTGTCCTGTTGTAAAACATTTGGCCTCCGTTTAATACTAATCTTTTTAGTAACAAAATTCTACTCCACCCTATTTTCCAGGCCCTAACTTACCAGAGCTTCCATTCTGGCTAAATGCAAAAGTTTTTAAATCATTCAGCTAAGAGGAATTAGCCAAACTCAAAACTTGAAAATTTTTGATTTCCCTTGTATTGCTGGCTAAAAGGTCCCATTGATATGGGTGCCACAACCTGAGCATTGGGTCAATTTACAATTTCTGCCACTAGATTAAATGGTCAACCACCCTTAATCTCAGTCACCTGAAAATTTTAGGCCATGAGCTAAATGTAGGCAAATTTTCTGCCAAAACAGAACATACATAGTGTGAAGAACAGATATCAATGGAGTCATTATTCTCATTATTATCTGAAATATCCTGAGCGTGATCATATATTCTGTATTTCCATCAACATTCTAGTCTCCTGAGCTCCAACCAGAATTTCCCATTAATCTCAGCTTATTGTATTCTCAGGTTGCTGCTTCAGATGGCATCTCTAATCCTTTCCAAATTCCTCCCACAAACCAGTTCTAAAGATTTCTGAACAATGTGGTCAGATAGTCATACTACAATGTCCCCACTTCTGGTAACAAAGTCTGCTGTCTTATTTCCTTACCTTGCTGGGCAGACACAACATTTGACACTCTCAATTTAGGGAGAAAAGTTGTATTTTTCTTGTAATTTCTTTAGGTTTCAGTTCATAGTCCTGTGGCTCCGTGCAGGATGGCATGGCCAGGAACATGGTGAATAAGCTACCTGTGGGTATGGTGGTAATGAAGCAAAGGGCAAGAGAGGAGATAGGGAAGGATACAAATCTTTAAAATCACACTCTCAGTGACCGATCTTTCAACCAGGACCCACCAGTACAAGAATGATATCAGACATCTACCTGATAGAGGGAAATATTATAACTTCCAACCTGTTGGATGTCAGATATGCTAATCTTGTTCCTCCAAATCAAAAAAATGAATTCTAAGGAACAACAGAGGTTAAGACTAGGAAATGTTTATTGAGAGAAGAGATTTTAGCTCTAAAAGGCAGGAGGGATCCCAAATCGGTGGCTGAGGATCCCGGTTTTCAGGAGAAGTTTTTTAAACCACAACCATGTAAGTACAATGTGGGTTAAAGCTATGATCAACCAATAAGATTATAGGTATAATCACTTAGATGATGGTGATCCAATGGGGAAGCAAGTCACTTAGCAAGTGTCTATGGGCAAAACAAAGAACTTTGCAGGAAGGGATGGGTCTGAGGGGCCTGGTCACCCAGTGTTGACTGGTGTCTGTCTATTTGGACCAGATGTTACCAGTTACCTCATCATTTGGGGAAGTATTTAGGCCTGGTCATTGGGTCTTTATCTTGAGATGTGGCCTCCAGTCATAGTTGTAGCATATTTTCATCTTTTTCCCTGAATCTCTCAAAGGCCCAGCCCTATCTGACTGCTCATGATACTTCTACCTAACTTTGTAACTATAATACCACCTTCTAACATCAAGTCAGCTATACTACCCTCATACTCCAATCACCTTTCAAAACCCCTGCTTATGAGTGCATGAGGCATTTGGATAACACCTAGATATTGAACATAACAATGATTAAGATTTGCAGTAGAGTTACTGCCTTTCTGGAAGAAAAAAATAAATGCAAACAAGGCTCCAAAACTAATAATTAAGAAAAATGACAGCTGGACTAGCTGAATTCAACAAGACCCTTCATCGTGCCAACCAAAAGCTGGGCTTCCACTTTCTTCTGGCTGCTCTCACTCATTATAATCTTATTTCTGACCACCCCTCAGTCAAAGTGGCTGCCAGTCACTGGGGCTGACCCACTAAGACCTCTTGGCTCCACACCTCTGCCTTGCTCGCCACCACTCAGGAGCCCAGGAAGCTTAGTTCTAGCCCTCAGATTTAGATGGACTCAGTTGACAAGTGTCATTTCATGGGTGTGGGCATCCCATGGAACTGACTTTGATGGATGCCTCCTTTCTTTCTACAATGAGATTCAAAGGACTTCATCTAGCAGAATAGACTTTTTTCCTTTATTAAATTTATTTGTACGTTTTAGGGCTACATTATGATCATATTCACCACTGAGAATTTTTACCTGTACATGATATATCTTGCTTCTTATTTTTCCCATTCTCCTGCCTCTCTTCAAAACTCACACCGCTATAAACTCAACCAATAGCAGAATATATTTAAAAGGACCTATAAAAGGAGAACTAGCCCTTCAGACAGAAGATTCAATCAGCTAGGTCTGCCATGACCCTGAACTGACTTTAGATAAACCATCCCAGAACCTCAGAGCCAGGAATAAGTAATCCACACACTCACCAGAAAACACAATGAACACTAACCTGTCTTTGTTCATAGAATTCCCTTTGTCTTTTTCTTCATTCTAGGATTAACTTCAGTGACTGCCCTTATCCAGCTCCTGTTGGCTTTGCCTCTTGTTTCTTGAGATTGAAAACAGACTTTTGGCATCCTAGAGACTGACTCTTACTCCCCTCATCCTGCTTCAGGCTCAGCCTGTCCCAGCTCCCGCCCCAGGAGCAGCCATGTGCCCTACCTTGAGCCAGCCAACTGCTGTCCAGAATTGGGCTTTCTAGAGTTACTACAGGACAGGAAGCGTGACAGGCAGAACTCTGGGAGGTGCCATCCGGCCTTTTATCCCAACACCTAAGCTAAGGGCCAGAGAAACCTGAGCTGTCATTTAGAATCACAAGTCTTCACCCAGGCTCTGCAGTGACTGCATCTCCAGCAGCCGCCTTCAGCCTCTGGTCAGTAGGTGACGACAGCTAGGAGCCCCCTTGGCCCCCACAGTCCAGGTGAGATGACACACGAGGAAGTTGAATGGCTTTTGTGAGTTTCAAACGATACACCACGGCTTGGCCTTTCTCTTCAGTCTTCGTCATCACACCCCAGACCCCCTAGTTCCCATCGCACCCCACAGTGCCGCCTAGATGAGACCAAACCCCATGGAGCAAACAAGCACCTCAGGTGACTCTGATCTGCTGCCCTGTTGAGAATGACCGTGATTAAAGAAGGATGAAAAAAGATCCAGAAACAGACAAGAGAATCTTACTAATTGCCCTGCTATTGCTCCTTATTAAATGAGAAGCTACTCTCCGTTTGTACAGTATGAAACACACTGTTTCAGCTTGTCACTTCCCTGGATTGTCAAGCTTGACACATAAAGGAATTCCCTGCAATCCACAGCACTGTTTTCAAACACTGTCAGATGACTTTAATCAGCAGTTATAGACCTGGATTTCAGGCTCAGCTTTTCTCACTGAAGAACTTCTCAAAGAAAGAGGGTGGATTTGGGGAGAAACCAGGCCTGCACCAGGAGCCTCTGACTCCACTGTACTAGGATAGCAGTGTAGGGCTCTGGCTTTCTTCAGAATTCCTGAGGCCAAAGGCCCGGCCATCGGCCATTGAGAGCTCTCAAGTGGGATCTCAGCAGGGCTTTCCAAACAGAGCCGTTTCCAGGGTTATAAATACATTGGCTGTTTTGGAAAATGTGAGAATTTTTGGTCATCATCAGTTTATAATTGTTAAAGCTTCACGAATGAGGTTAAAAGGAAGAATTCTGCTAACAAATCTTTCAAATCAAAATAACAAAGACAAAATCACACTACATGTGTTACATTATACAAAAATAAGACACACTAGGCTGGGGAGTTAGCTCAGTGGTTCTGGTGCCTGTCTTGCAAGCACAAGGACCCGGGTTCGATCTCCGGTGACCACATACAATACTGATCATGGAGACTCACGCTCTGCAGCAATCAGTACCACTAGCACAGTGCTGGGCATGATGGCTCACGCCTGTAATCACAACACTCAGGAGGCAAAGGCAGGAGGATTGCTCTGAGTTTGAGGCTTTCCTGGACTACATAGTGAGATCAGGACCAGCCTAAACTACAAAGCCAGACCTTATCTCAAAAAGAAAAATTAAAAAATAAGTCTAAGTTCACATCTGTAATCCTAGTACTCAGGAGGCAGAGGCAGGAAGGCAGAGGCAGGAAGATTGCTGTAAGTTCCAGGCTTGCCTAGGCTACATAGTGAGCTCTGGAGCATCCTGAACTGCAAAGCAACAAGACCCAATCTAAAAAAAAAAAGAAAGAAAATAATAAGAAGAATGCAGTGTGAAGGACTCACTCCAATGCAGATGACAGGTGATAAACATTACTTGTTTATCAGTTCACAATGCCAGCAGAACTGGCACCGTACTGCAGCCAGTACGGCCAGACCCGACGGGTCATGCAGCATTTGGTGGGAAGAAGGACAGAGCAGGCTGCAGAATGCGCTCACGTCCTGCCTCTGTGCAAGCCTCCCGTGGGGAGCACCTGTGCTGTCACCCACTCCTTGCCTGCCTACCCTCCTGGCTCCCTGTGGCAGCCACACTGTAGCCATTTACAGCAAACTCTTCTGTTCTTGATGAATTTAAACTTCTCTGCTAATGAATATCAGGCTTGTGTATTATTTTTGCCCAGAAATATCCACTTGCATTTTTTCCATGAAGATTCGAACTTTGTCCTTGTCTTTCTCATTTTCCTAATTCCTTTAGGTTCTTCACTTCCTTTTGCTGCTGTTTGTCACATTTCTTCCTTCAGAATCATCTGTGAATTTCATTTTCAGGCCTGTCCTCACTCCTTACAATCATTAATAAGGACAGGGCTGAGAGGAGAGAAAGGCCAGCTTCTGAGCCCACCCCGAACCCACCCTCCAGAGCCGGGCTCCTGCAGGTTGTTTGCTTCCACCATCACATTTTCCCATCCGCATGACAGGAACACACAGCCAGGATGATCTGCCTTTATTTACGCTGTGCCTCAGGACCCTTTACTAACTGCCAAGCTTCAGGATTTGTGTGGGAGCATCTGTTCCTGTCGGTTTTTATGCAGGTTGACAGACAAAAGGCAATGCTTGGTCCGCACCTCAAAAGCCACACCAGGCATGGCTGTCAGCTTAGTGCATGCATTGTCAGGACACAACCTCCCTCTCCTGCGGTCAATTACACACCCACAAAGTGTTCAGAGGACTCCCCACCCTCTTCTCATTGTAGTGCAGGCCAGACTATCTCCTCTTCCACATATGCCTAGGGAACCAAGGCCATCTGGTCCTCCCAGAATTATTTGGAAGTCTGTTTGCAGTGTTATCTTCTGATACTGAGCCCCCAGAGGCCAAACTAGGTTCTGCTGATCACCGCATAACTTGGCTGACTGCAAAGCCTAATTCCACATAAGCGTAGGAGGTAGGGAAAAGGCTAAAATCAAGATATTCAGGAAAATGCAAGTTCAACTGTAAAGTGATATTTGAGAATCAGAAACTGCTGCAAAGAACTCTTATTTACCTGAATGGGATCCTGATATTAACACTGTTGGTCAAGCTAATTGTTCAGCCTGTCTGAGTCAATTCTTTTCAGTCTTAGAACGAGAGATCTGAATAATGTAGGCTGTCTCCAAAAGACACTGAGTTTATCTAAAGACTTTCCCAGTGAACTGAAAAGACTGTTTTGTCTACCATGTTCTCATTACAGAGGAAATGACTGAGAGTTAGGGTCCTTGAGCATTATAAAATCCTCCTGAAGATCTCAAAGGCTCCTTGATTCATTCTGTCCGATGGCATATTTCACAGCATTAAAAAAGTTAGGTTCAGTTTGGGAACTGTGAAACCCCCCTGCATGATCTTGTTGCCTAGAATTGCTTTTACTATTCTAGGTCTCTTGTGGTTCCAGATGAAGTTTTAGATCACTTTCTCTAGCTCTGTCAGTATGCTGTTGGGATTTCAATCAGGATTGCACTGAATCATATAGTAGTTTTGGCAATATGGCCTAGACAATGTTTGTTCTTCCTATCCAGGAGCAAGGGATATCTTTCCATTTTCTGATATCCTTTCTGATCTCCCCATCCAGAATTTGTAGTTTTCAAGGTAGAGATATTCCACATCCTTTATTAGACTGATTTCTAGGTATTTCATTTGTTAGATTCTATCAAAAGGAATTGATTCCCTGATTTATCTGTGAGTCCATAGCTCATGTATACAAAGGCTATTAATTTTTGAGTGTTAATCTTGTATCCAGCTAGGCTATTTAGTCCAGTGATTAATTAATCTAGCAATTTTTTTGGCTGAGTTTTTAGGATCTCCTATATAGAGTATCACATCCTCAGCAAATAATGGCAGTTTAACTTCTTCCTATCTTTATTCTTTTTATTTCTTTCACTTGTCTAATTGCTGTGGCTAACATTCCCAAAATTCTGTTGAACAGGAGTGATGATAGTGGATATTCTTGTCTTTTTCCTCACCTTAGAGTGAAAGGTTTCAGTTTTTGATGATCAAGTATGATGCTACCTATTGGTTTCTTATTAAAAAAAAGCCTTTAATAGTTTGAGAAGAAGACCATCTATTCCAGTTTTCTATAGGGTTTTAATTTACAAAGCTACTGTGATTAAAAAAATAATATATCATAGTATTGGCAAAGAAACAGACCTGAGGATCACTGGAACAGACTAGAAGATCCAGAAACAACCCCAGATATACTAAGTTACCTGTTTGACAAAGAACCAAACACCTTCAATGGAGGAAAGATAGCCTGTTTAACAAATGGTGCTGGAAAAAACTTAGTTTCAACTTGCCAAATATTAAAGCTAGATCTATTTCTTTCTTCAAGCACCAAACTAAAGTCAAAGTGGATTAGAGACTTAAATAGTAAAACAGAAACACTAAACCTACTGTAAAATAGGTTATGTAGAACTTTTGATGACACTGGCATAGGGAACATCTTTATGAACAAAACCTCAGCAGCGCAGAAGCTACAAGAAAGAATCAACTGGGATATCATCTTATTAAAAAGCTTCTGCACAGTAAGAAAAACCACCAGCAGAGCAAAAAGAAAACCTACAAGATGGAAAAAATTTTAACCATCTGTTTTTCAGGCAAAAGACTACTACAAGAACTTTAAAAAAAATCAGCCCCCCAATTCAAAAATAGACGTCTGAAATAAACAAATACTTTTCAGATGAAGAAATAAAAGCAGCTAAGAAACATACGAAAAAATGTTCAACATCACTGGTCATCTGAGACATATAGATGAGATTCCATCTCACTCACAAAGAATGGCTGCTGTCATGAAATCAGTCAACAACAAATGCTGAAGGGACTGTGGGGAAACAGGAAATTTCTCCATTGTTGGTGGAGATGTAGATTAGTACAACCACTATGGAAATCAGTGGGTAGATTCCTTTGAAAACTAGGTTTAGAGGTCCCATTTGACCCTGCTATTATCCTGCTAGTATATACATGAAAGAAGTAAAAGAATCATACCGCAATGACATATGTGTACCCATGTTTATAGCAGCTCAGTTTATGATAGCTAAATCTTGGAAACAGCCCAAATTCCCAACAGGAGACTGGATAAAAAGATGCATTTTTTAATATAATAGAGTATTACTCAGCCATAAGGAATGATAAATTTGAGTCCTTTCTACTCAGACAGGTGTACCTTGAGGACATATACATAAATAAAATAAATGGGACACATTGTGTAAATACTATATTTTTTCTCTAGTATGAAAAACTGAAGGTATAAATAAATGCCAAAATGTATGATAGTTAATATGAAATAGGAAAAAATATGAAAAAAGGGAAAGGGTGGATAGCAGAAAGTAAAGAAGGGAAAGATAAGATTTGATAGTAGAAAATATAAAAGAAACAAAGCTTGTGTATATAGAGGTGATGGTTTAAGGAGGGCAGAGGAAAAATGAGAATCAAAATGTGTCAGGCCAGGGATTTAGCTCAGTGGTTCCAGGGCCTGTCTTGAAAGCACAGGACCTGGGTTCGATCCCTGGTAACCACATACAATACTGGGTGTGGAGGCTCACGCCCAGCAGCAATCAGCACCACATACTACAGTGCCGGGCATGGTGGCTCACGCCTGTAATCCCAGCACTTGGGAGGCAGAGGCAGGAGGATTGCTGTGATGTGAGTTTGAGGCTGAGCTCAGGGCCAGCCTGAACTACAAAGCAAGATCCTGTCTCAAAAAACTTAAAAAAAAAAAATAAATAAGATGAGTCATGTATAGGGACAAATTCTCAATGTTGAATGTGATCATACTGTGTGTATAAAATGTATTGATAAAATCAATTTTTAATAAAGAAAGATGGGTTCAAAGTCAGCTGAAGCTGAAAAGTGTGATACACACAGGACTTTTCTCCATTCTGATATCCTTGCTCACATAGCTCCAACTTACTTCTTTCTGTCTAACCCATGGCCCTAAGCATTCCACTCAAGTGCTCACAAAATACTATTTCAGTAGATCAATGGGTCTCCATTAATTCAGAGACTCACAAAAACATCTTCCAGAGTAGAATTTTATTCATTTGTTCTCCAGATGTCTAATGCTTAGCAAGTGCACAGTGACCAACACTGAATACACAAAGACAAAAAGAGACACGTCTTGTCTCCAGAGAGCTTACAGTTTAGTGGGAGAGTTGAACACATACACAGAGGACAGACTTATACACAGTGGCACACATCACTGAAGTGAGACCCTCACCCCAGAGAGATGAGAGACGTCTGGCCCAAACTGACCAACAGGTTGCTTTCTCTTTCAATGACTGTGGTAAATTTTATTTTGAAAACCATGCAATTCATCATTGCTTTTCTTTTCTCTTTCCATTTTTTAAAATAAGTGACTCCCCTGTAGAGGTGGTTATCAGAAGAATTTTAACATCAAAAGAGCCTTTGCATTCTAGGTGTCTATGCCTTGAGAGAATAATTTGCTGGCCTCTTGTGATCCTTCTGCTGCAGGAAATCTATTGATCTGATCCCTCTTCTTATATCTGCAGCACAGGAAAAGTCCTTGAAACACTGTCCACAAGGCTGACCCTAGAGGGGTGGGTTACAGGTGAGACTCTTATCATAAACTTCTCCCTTCTTCTAGGTCTTCCATTACAGCTCCACATCATACTGAATTTAATTGCTTCCTTATGATTTTCATTTCCATACAGAAAATTATTTTTATCCATCATTTACCTCAGTCCAAGATTATTCTGATAGGCAGATTAAAGAATTTTAAAAAATCTCTTGAGTATGTATTTATTTGTAATCAATACTCTCTCCTATGCTACTGATAATACTGTTGGTGTCTCATTATAAACATGATCAAACTCTAGCACCCCCTGTCATTTGCTCCTGGAGATGATGGAGGCATGAGGGTACAAAGGCCCAAAACAGCCGACATCTGTCTGGGGAAGCTCTTGACTCAAGAGCCACCTTCATCTTCCGGGTATAACCAGGCTTTCAGAACAAAACAGCTCTATGGCCCATGACCTACATTTTTCCATAGTTACATCACCCCCAAAAATGTCCTCTCTGTGGTGAGCAAATTCACAGCATCTGTCTCTTCCTAGCTCTCTATTTGTTTTTCTAAGTCACAAATATAAGAACCAAATTGACCTGACACTTACCTGGTAAAGACACCCAATGACTTTAAAAAGTCCCATCTATGACTAATTAGAACTCACATTCTGCCATCAATAACTTGAAGAAAGAAGGTTAGAGACTAGAAAGTATAATTTGTGCAAAAAAAAAAAATAGGCAAAGGATGTGAACAGGAAATTTACAAAGAAGAAAACTGAAAGAGCCAACAAGTATATAAAAACATCAAGAAAATATTATTTCATATCCATCAATTTGGGAAAAAATGTTAGTCTTACAACACACAGGCTGGCAAGCATGAAGGAAAACAAGATGTCATGGAGTGCTGGTGAGAGGATGTCCATCTACGCATTGCATGGAGAGCATGTCATTTGATCCAGAAAGGTTGGAAATAAACATTCCCAGGTAATGACTCATGTCATTACCTGGCTTCTACACAGTTGTTGTTACAGGACTTAAACCAGAAAGATGTTGGCATTATCTCAAGACCACCAGTAGATAAATCCTGATACACTCATGTAATAGAATACTAAGCCACTGTTAAAATGAACAGTTAAGCAGGTGGTAAAAAGGATAAATCTGGAAAGTACACAATTGAGCAAAAAGGGAAACATAAATATACTATGTATGCAATTTGGAGAGGTTTGTTTTGTTTTGGAATACTGAGGATCGAAGCCAGTCAGGGGCATTCTATCACTGAGCTACATTCTCAACCCTTATTTTTTGTTTTGAGACAGTCTTCCTAAATTACCTACGCTGACCTTAAGTTTAAGATCCTCCTGCCTCAGCCTCCTGAATTGCTGGAACTATCGGACTGCACCACTGCCCCCAGTTCTATTTATACACTTCCTTAAAACAATAATAATATCTATCTATATCTAAGTATACAGATCTACACAAAAGAAGTAAATACTAATTTAAAGATAGTAGGTATCATTGAGGAATAAGTAATAGGAATTATTTCACCTATAATTTTTGTTTCCGTTTAAAGAAAAAGTGTGAGTCAAATATAGCAAAACCCTGAATGGTAGATGTATGCATATTTTTGTGATTAACATTTTAATAGCATAAACAAAACATATTTAAAAATAAAACCCATTAAGTCTTAAGAAGTAAATCAATAGATGAAAAGATTAATGAACAATTGGGTACTCTAGATATTGGGACATGTAACTTCATGGTGACAGATATTACATCTGGGAACCATTGGCTTTCTGAAGTGACTTCACATGAGCGGCTAGAACAGGAATTTACCTCCCTTGACTTATCGTCCAGCACTTTCTTCCACTAGCTTCAAGTATATATCACTGTTGTTTTCATTAGAAGGAGACACAGGGAATGACGGGCACCAAGAATGGTAGTAGAACCAGTAACAAGGCTGTACTCAGGGACTCAGGAACCATGAGCCAGGTTCGCTCAATGTGAAGAGTAGTTTTTTGTGTAGAAAACCATACAGAACTGGGCATAGCCTAGTGCCTGTGAGCAGATGAGCAGATAGTGAAAACATAAGAGATAAGTAATTGGATTGATGGATAGATGGAAAGATGATAAATGATAGATACATTGAGGATAGATAGATGAATATCATTCAGCTATAAAGAAGAATGAAATCATATCATTTGGAAGAAAATGATAAGCTCTTGAGATCATAATGTTAAGTGAAATAAGCTAGATAAAAAAGTTGTTTCTCTCACATGAGTAACTCCAAATATAAACTAATAAACAGTAAAATTAGGAAAAGATTACAGGAAACAGGGAGCCAGATATTTTGAAGGACAGTGAGGGGATCAGGAGAGGGAGGGTTGGGAAGAGGGTGTGACAATGGCCAAGGAATTATATATAGTACCAACACCCGAAAACAAATGTAACTATTACATGTCACACCCAGAGTTCTTCTTCCCACACCCGCCTAACTTCTACAGTTGCCCATTATGGACCAACACCAAGAAAGAAAAATAAGTATCCTAAGGAAGAGTCAAATAAGAGATACAGGAACCCTGCTTTTGTCTGATTGGTAGAAGACCTACCCTCATCTTCCTGAATTCAAGGACTTCTCAAGAGCAACTAGGTCAAAACACTCAACATCTCTTTTCAAACGAACAGGCATTCTGCTGTCTTGCGCATCCTGCGAGGGTCATGATACAGACAGTTCCCTGGCAGAACCTGAAGAAAGTGAAGTCACTCATTTATTGTGGACATCTTCTCTCTCCAACTTTCACCAGAACTTCATCCCTAAAGTATGCATATGAGAAATGCAGAATGAGTCTTTTAAGAGTGAACCTTCTTTTCTAGCTTTAATTCGATTAAATTTCCTTACTTAGATTTACAGCAGGGATTTATTTAGATTAAGAGCAGATACTTTTATTGAATGCTAACTAGACATTTATATATTTTTATCATTATTTTACTAAAGCTCACAAAAATCTATTATCCTTATTTTACAATTATCCTCATTTTAAAGACAAAATCCTCATCAGCACAGAATTCTTTCTGGGATCATACAGCTGGCCTTAAAGAGGATTCAAACTGAAACAAGTTGGTCCCTAAGGCTGACTCGTCATAACGACACCAAACTCACTTTAGGTTTTGGGTGTTTCCTCACTATTAGAAAATGAATAAAAAAGAAATTAAAATAACATTTCATTCACCAATCCTTGGATTCCAAAACTGCTGAAGAGGAACAGCCGGAAGGGATGGGTAGAAATAGCAACAATGACCTGTCTCCAGGCTCTGTGCTGACAGGTAGGTTGCACCCTCACAGAGATTCCTTGTCCTACTTTACGGAGATTTTGCATTTACGAGGAGCAAGATTTGGGACTATCTTGCTCACACATTGCCTCAGTACTTAGTGGTGTTTTTGTTTTTGTTTGTTTTGGAATTACGAATTGAACTTAGGACCTCACACTTGCCAGGTAAGCACTGTGCAGCTGAGTTATGTTTCTACTTACTAAAGTATCAGGTGCATCTTTAGAAGCCATTTCCTAAGTGAATGCTACAGGACTGAGGTATGTGGCAACCTCAGCGAGAGGTACAAGCTGACACAGCTGAAAGTTAGGGAAAGATGGTCACTCACAAAAGTATTTCCATAATGCCAAGCGTATGCTTGGGTTGTGGCTAAAACAAGAGTGATCTTTCTGATCCACCCTAAAATAACAGAAAGGCACCTGTCTCTGAGTTTTCCTCTGATGGAATGTCATTCTAGCATCTTCTGGGAAAGATAAACAAAGTGTCTGTTTAGAGCAGGAGCTGCTTAACCACTGTTCTGTGTTGAGAACTCGAAAATCTCACCGAGCTCCATAAGTCTTATGCTTTTCAGCCTCAAAGAAGACAGAAAATGGTAGCTTCTAAGTTTTATGGGCTTTTATTGAAAAACTGGTTTTTAGGACGAACAACAGGCAAGTGAGATATACATACATATATTTATAATATATAATATATAATGCAATAATATACCCTATATTATTATTAATAATATATAATTATTTTTATAATATAATATACGTAATATATATGTATATTATATATATATCACTGACTTGATTGAGATTTAAACTTCTCTGCCATACCCTAGAAATTTTATGGCTGGTTTGTGTCTTATAGAGAATTTATGGCTTGAGAACTTCCAAGGGTTTCCTGTGACCCATTTTTACACAGGTGTCTTTGTCACTTGCACGAGGTTAGGATCCCTGAAACTGGAGGGTGACCTTAGCGGCCAGGTCTCTAAGGAAATTCCAGGTTACCCACAAGTATTTCAAGAGTCCTGGAATTCTCAGTAGGTGAGCCCAAACCCACAGGGCACGCTTAACAGGGCCAGATGGCCCATAACGTGTGCGGGTGTTTACTCTCTTGGGCCCTTGTGTTTGCCGAAGCTACACAAAGCTCGGGGACCTTCTCCGGGAAGGAGCTGCTCTCACCAGGAAGCGCTGTGTCTGCCTGGCCTTGCCTGTTCTCCCGGCTCTGTCAGGACTGCCACTGCAGAGCACATTAGGCACCAAAGGCATCAGGGGCCTTCTGGCCAGGACTCCCTGCTCCCCAACTCAATCCTGAATGCATAACGAGGGGAGGGTGTCTGGAGGGGCCAAGAGTGAGGGAGAGACTTCCTTCACTGCTGGCTTCACCTCCAACCACAAGAGAAACTTTCCACCATTTCCATTATTTCTGGCATGAAGCCATGCCAAGGGGAGAGAGACTCTGTGGTAAAAA
>PVIR01031592.1:0-13554 GCA_004026965.1 Petromus typicus
ATATGTGCACCCATGTTTATAGCAGCCCAATTTGTGATTGCTACATCTTGGAAACAACCCAAGTGTCCATCAACTGGAGACTGGATAAAAAAGCTGTGGTTCTTCTACAGGATGGAGTATTACTCTGCCATAAAAAATGATAAGTTTGAATCATTTCTACTTAAATGGACATACCTTGAGGATATCCTCATAAGTGAAACAAATAGGTCACAGATAGATACATATCGCATCTTTTCTCTGGTATGAGAAAATAGAGATGTAAATGAGTTTTAGAATTGTATGCTATATATTGTGAAATAGAAAATGCTCAAAGTGAAATAGGGTGAAGGGGGAAAAATAATGAGATTATAACAAAAAAGTAAGGAAACAAATTTTATGTATATGGGGGGGTGGTAGGGTGGGTAGGGCTATGGGAAAAAATGAGAATTAAGTTGTGTCTTATACTGGTACAAATCCCCATTATGGAGTGCAATCATGATGTGTGTATGTAGTGTACCAATAAAGATAAAAAAATTAGAATAGACTCTATAAGGTTAAGAAGTATCCTAATGAAGAGATCTTCTCATTGTTATTTCCTGTTGTGCCTCTGGACTGTATCTGGTTTTAAGTCATGACTAAGCATCTAAATAGTATTTTTTAAAATAAATTGAGTTTATTGGTAAAAAAAAAAAGAAGGGATATTTGTTCATGAAGCATCTTCCCCTTAACAAGCAAACAAAGCTTGAATTTTAGAGAATATATTCCAGTTGCACAGTTTACCCAGCACTGCACTGGAGTAAACCAATAAACACAGAGGGAAATAGTCAACATTACAGTGAGAACAGACTCCTTTGTCCACAGAGTTCTGAGTCTTCTCCCAGGCCCATTTTGTGGGAGGATAAAGTTGCCTTGAGTAGCTGAGACAGATGTGCCCAGGAAAGAAAGAGAAAGACAGCTCCTGTCACTAGCAGGGAAGGACCAGAGAAGAGTTTCAGCACCCACGGAGTAAGGAAGGTCAGGTCCTTCCCTGGGTCATGGGTGCGGCTGTCTGTCTGGTAGGCCTGGGAGTTAGCAGGTACAATAACCTCACTGTCAATCTCTCCGAGTTCCCGTCTCCCCCACTCCTCAGACCTGGAAACATTTCCGTCTTCCTTCTGCCTTCCATGGCTTTCAAGCATCTCTGCTGTATGTTTTTCTGTTTCCTGGGAGCAGGTAAGTTTGAGAAACAGAAGGAGAAATGCTTCCCTTAGCTTATCCAACTCTTAGGGTTAGCTTCTTCCTGAAGATCTCAGCAAAAGCACATCCCTCAACTCGGTCTCCAGTTTGCGTCTTACCTGTTTTTCCCACAGGGTCCATGGCTTCTGATATTACTCTGACACCAAGGAACAGAATCACAAGAACAGGAGTGAGCACTGTGCTGGAATGTTCTCAGACCAAGGGTGATAACAAGATCTGGGACAGGTACTGCGGCTGATCTACCATTCCCGTGATGTCGATGACACTCACCAAGGAGAGTTCTCTGATGGGCACAGTGTCTCTCGGAAGGAACAGTCCAAATTCTCCCTCTGTCTAGAGACTGCTGCCCCCACCCAGACAGTACTTTATTTCTGTGCCAGCCATTACGTGCCCGGTGCTTCTAGGTTACCTGCTTGCTGCACAGAAGGACAGGCGGATGGGTGAAGGCTTCCCGGATATGAATGGGGGATATTTGGAACTTTGAATGGTCCTCTCTCTAAGCTAAGGGCCATTTCCATTCGATGTCTCCAGGCTACACAATGATCCTGAAGCCACAGGCTGCACTGACTCAGCCTCTGCTGCCTCCTGTCTTTAACAGTCCTAGTGGGATGGTCCATTGGTCACCTCCCATGAGAACAAACTTGAGCTTCTGACAATGGCGTATTGCTTTCAACAACAGAATTTCTTTCTTGTGATCACAAATGCAATGTGGTGTCTAATCGTTCTTGTGCTGTTGCTGAGCCCACTCTGCTCTGCATTCCCTTTGTGCTGTCTGCCCTGTCTCACTGCAGTCCCGTGACCTCAGCTCCCACATGTGGCTCCGCACTTGGCTGCCTTTACCCTAAAAACAATCTCATCTTCGAAAACTTGACTGTCAACAGATTTAATGATCATTCAGTCTGACTCAGAATGTGAAGTGCCAGAGAATGACTTACAGAAGTGATTCTTCATCTATTGCCCCATTTTCTGATCTCTGCTCAGGTTAACTTTAATCAACAGGAGCAGACAAACGTGCATTATTAATCAGACTACTGAATTTCAGAAATACTCTTTCTGGCCAACACATAGCCAAGGCGAGGATATTGAAAGTCCTCTCTCCGTGCAGGCCCTGGAAACGTTCCCAGTTCCCTGCAGTGGGATCCTCCCAGGGTCAGTACAGCCCAGGACTGCCAGGGCACACAGTAAATGTTCCACTGAGAATTAAATTAAAAGCTTCTTCAGGTGTCTTCCTGTTTTCCCCATAAGTTTCAGTTATTTCAGCAAAGGAATTTACAGGGCTTCGTGAGCATGCAGAGATTAAGAGCCAACTTCTCCCCCCTTTTTAACAACGCACATCTGAAAAAAATACAACGCTTCTTCATTACTTTTGATTTTCAGTCTCCTTTATGGGCCTTATTTCATCTAATTTTTCCCTTAAAAATAAAAGTTTTCTCTTGATTTTCCTTCACTGCTTTCTACATTCCCTTCAACCACAGTCTCATCTCTCATAAAAATTCTTTTTTCATAAGTTACTAACTGTTCTAATTGTCTCCTGGATATTTCCAGATTTCCTCAGGATTTTCTTTCTTCTGTCCCCTTTTTCGCGCACGACGAACTTTCCCTCACCTTCCCCGCCGCGATCACCACACCTTCGTGCCGTCTGACGATAGACATATCGTCTCCCACCCCTCGCAGCCGTCCTGCACACACTGGTACTGTGGTGCAGACCAGAGCCTCCATTCCGGGTCCTTCTTTCTGTTAGCCCCCATGTTAAATCCAGGGCCAATGTCCCACATGGTCTGCTATAGGTTGAATTCTCAGAAAAGAAACTTCTAGGAGACTAGCACATGGGTCCCTTCTGGAAAATGCCGTAGTGGTCATTGTAGTGGATGGGGAGGAGAAGGGAGGATTCGGCAGAGGCTCTGTGGATGACAGCCTCCACTAAGACGGCAGCTTAGCCCACACAGCTCTAAAGGTGGGGCAGCCCCGAGGATGATCCTACGTCAAGTGAGGGGCAAGCCTTTTCCCCACTTTTCTCATAACTACGCTACAGGTTCACCAAGACTCTCTTGGCTTCCCAGTTCCCAATGCGCATGCGCTGATTTGGCCTTTTATTCCTTCCCTCGTTGTCCCACCTCTACTGCAGACTCTTCCTCAACCATTTTCTAGGAAATCAGCTTTTATTTCTGGCCTATCAGGCTCTTTCCTCATCCACTTTACTTTGCCTGACACATGGCTGCCAGTGTGATAGTGTCTATCGCATTCACACAGTACATAAAGCCCTTTGTGAACCAGCTTCTCACTAAAAGTTGGGCCCAGTCTTCCAAGTTCTCCGCAGCACTTTACACTGTAGCTTAGCCGAGCTTCATATTTCCCTGGATGGGTTGGTGTGGACTGCACTGTGGTACCAGTGTTAAACTCTCTCCTAGGTCTAGAATGGGTACTTCTTCAACACCTACTCCTCCTACAACTCTCGGGTCTGAGAGGAGATTGTCCTAGAGATGTTCTGGCTCCTATCAACATAAGAGACTCAGCTCTTCTCTCCTCGGGACTAGTTCAAGTCATTCCAAACTACAATGGTTATGCTTTTTATAATTATTTTTATGTCTGTTCCTCAAAGAGCACATATTCTTCAGATGGAGTGATGTCCCCTTCCAATTTTGTATCCCTCTGTGTAATTTCTAATTTAGCAAATAAATAATAGAGAAAAGCGAGAGAGTAGGAGAGGGAGGCAGCTAAGAAAGTAGACTTGAATATGTCTTCAAGTGGTTCTTCATGCTTTTCTGCCAAGAAACAGATTTCCTGACTTCTGGTACGGGTGTATTTCAGTTCTCCACACCTCCTGCCCACAAGCCCCTTAAAACAAATAAAATATATTTGGTTAAAAGAAGATAAAAAAATATGAGATGGTGTTTTACTGGGCCAAAAATGCATATGTAACAATTTTATCTTCTATTAATATCTGATGATAATAAATGATTGACTGAGAATTAGGACATTGTGAGTCATATTTCCAGACACACATGAAAGAACGCTGCAGGGAAATTGTAAGCTGTTCTCCTCAGTGGTGTCTGGGACTTGTGATAAAGGACACATAAAGGAGGATGTAGATGCATGTATGTGTGAATATTCAGTTTTTAAAAAATTAATGCAAATGTACACACACATGATATATTTTTAATTAGAATAATTATGAATTAGGAAAGGAACAATGTGTAGAGCCAGGATGATTCGGGGCCTTTGGGACCCCAAGTGCGGGGGTAGGCTAGCTCCAACACAATGCTGAAGCTCACAGAAGACAGTGGATGTCAGTGTCCATCAATCTCCGGAGTCAAACTTCAGCCCCTAGACACAGAAGCTGGAGGGTCCCAGACTATTCTTGGTGGCAGATGAGCCTGCAAAGGTGATCTTGTTTCCGTGGGAGCCAGTGCCCTCAACCTGGAGCTCTCCGTCCGTGTTTGGAAACCAGGACACTCTGCCTTCCCCCTTCTGCCTCTTCTGAGGACAGGTGCATCCTTGACCATGGCGAGAAGTCCTCACTCAGCAGTGTCACTCTCTGATGCCAGATAACTCTGTCTAGGCTGAACACTGGCTCCGTTGTGGCTCTTCTCATTGAAATTATTCCTGTGAATTCCGTGAACACTGGAAGGACTAAAAGCCCTGGAGAATCCAAGAAGTTTCAGAATTTTATTGGACCAAGAATGTGTACAGATATATGTAACATTTTTCTCTGGTAATACCTGACTCCTTAACTGTTAGCATTTAATAATTCTCAGAAGCTTTTCCACAGACTTCCCTAGCCACAGAGGAGAGTTGGTTTAGGGGGAATGTGATTTCATCCATTAGAGTCTGGCCACGTATGAGTTACTCCTGCACTGGGAACCAGGAGTCTGTCGTTGATCTCTGCCTAAGTACCCCTTTATCTGAGTAGGATTCACCCTCACATACCTGCTCCCTCACATACCTATCTCTTTGGTAGAAATGGTCCCTCTCATCTCTTTTTCTTTAAAAACTCTCAGACTGTGAGCTTTTGATCAGTTTCCTTAATTTCTCACTCTTCTTTACCTCTTCTTGCAGGTTTAAAACATGGGAACCTCCCTCCTTTCCCTTATTTAACTCTTCAGGGAGAATCTTCCCAAATCTTTATCTGTTTTTATTTTCACCTTCTTTTCCACTAGGGGGCAGTAAAGATTCGCGTACCTTTTCTTCCTCCACCCTTTCTATTAACGTAAGACTGAATTTCATAGGAAAGGCAAAAGCTAAATGTCACTAATGATTGCAATAGTCATGTTTGCCTTAAAGGAGTCCCAAGTGGGACACGAATATTTCAGGGTTTGATAGGTCTTAATTGTTATAATCCACTAGAATATAGGAGAAGGCAAGAGTGGGCAAGAGCCTACGTGCCTTATATTGTGTAAATAAAAGCTGAAGACATAATGCTCAAAGAGTGGATAAGTAATAATCAAAATCTCATGCTAATATGATATAAACAAATTTACTGAGTGTCAACTATGAGTCTTGGGGAATTAGGGCAAAGGGAAGGAATATTAGGCTTGGCCCTATGACTCATATAAATAAAAGTTAAGGACTTTTATGTTGAAAGTGAACGTGGAAATTGAGAAAGGACAGTGCTAGATTTGGGCTTTGTTTACCACAGCAGTATCTGCAGTGTTTAGCTTTTGTTGCCAAAGCATGTGTTAGGATAATTTCAGACGCAAATTTTCTTTCCTGTCCTCGTTGATGGTAGTTAAAGGAAAATGATCCAGAGCCCTCACCGTAGATGAAGCATGTTATTGAAATTATTAAAATCTAAATAAATCAGTGAGAATGGAACTGAGACAGCTCCGTGATTATCACACAGTAGGGAGACTACATTTTCCTGAGAACTCGGTCAGGATCAGTTGGCTCATGTCCTGCTCACTTCTCCGGCCTCTCGGTTTCAGAGCACTGTTCCCCGGGTCTGTTTTTTAACTTCTTTCCACTCCGGATGACAAAGCCCTTCAGACTTCATTGTAGATGTAACTTCCTTTCCAACAGGTCTTACTAGGTGAAATCCTGTCAGCCTCTTTCAGATCCCTGTCGTGGTCATTTTTGTAGACTGTAAAACACTTGCAGTAATCACCAATAATTTGTTTGTACTTTAAACTAGCTAGAATAAAGGACTTTTGATGTTTCAAACAAAAGAAAAGTTCAGTATTTGAAAGGATAGATGTGCCCACTAGTCTGTTGTGATTATCTCTGGTCATTCTGCATCCATTAAAATGATGTAAATGGAAAAAGGTGAATCAAGATCTCCAAGAAAGGCGTCGAGTGTATTTTGGGGGAATGAGAGTCCCAGTCCCTCAACGTGGACAGGGACAGAGAAGGAGCTGCACCAACAGGAGCTGTGGGGCCAGAGTGTCTGAAGGGGCTGTGTCATCACACAGCGAGAGCCAGCCCTCTTCCCTGGGACGGGGACACCTGCACTAGCCCTCAAGGTCATGGCTGCCTGGCTCCTCTGCTATCTGGCCTTTTATCTTCTGCGAACGGGTAAGGTATAGACAGAATTTTCCAAATTCCAGAAGGACAATTTCTCCACTCTGGGTTTACTCCTGGCTTAGCCTCAAGAACCATTTCAAGCTCTGTTGCCAATTTTGTCTCCTCCTTTTCAGATGCTGGTGTTTCCCAGATCCCAAGACACTGTGTTACAAGGATAGGGAAGAAGATTGTTCTGGAATGTTCTCAAACCCTGGGCCACAACACAATGTACTGGTATAGACAAGACCGAGGAAAAGAACTCCAACTGATCCATTACTCGTACGGCGTTAACACCACAGCGAAAGGAGAGCTTTCCTCGGAATCGACAGTCTCCAGAGACAGGAAAGAGCATTTCCCCCTGACCCTCGAGTCTACCAGCCCTGCACACACATCTCAGTACTTCTGTGCCAGCAGTGAGTGCACAGTGCTGCGTGGTCACTTTCACACTGCACAAAAAGGATACGCTCGAAGGTGAGCAAGTCCCGCCTTCAGAATTCTCTCCTGCAGAAGCCACTGGAGATCTCCATAGCCTCCTCAGCACTGGAGACCAGCAAGGGCTGAGTGCTAGTGTGGACTGAAAACTAAGCTTTGCTCAGTCTGTGTGTGGCTGTGGGTGGTTCAATCTACAGTCAACGTTGATTCTACCCTGTGTCTCGCTTCGCTTGTTCACGTCAGTCTTACACATATTTTATCCTCAAAAAAAAAAAAAAAAAAGAAAGAAAAACTGGCATAATATCTGACAGTAATTGTACAGCCACCTACAGGAAGTCTTTATCCACTAAAAAAGGGAGAAAAGTTTCCTCAGTTTTCTAACAGGTTCTCTACCTCTGGTTCATGATCCCTCTTTGTGCTAAACAGTCCCTTTGTTGCAGCCCTTCCAAATCCCTATTTTCTCCCAGCCTCAACTTTCTCTCCACAACTTCAAGTCTTCATCCCATGAGTTGGGCCTTGAATAACAGAAAGAACTGACCTGATTGTTTTCACTTTTTTCCCTGTGAATTAAAGTAATTTAAAGCCAAATGCACATGCGACATAAGGAACAGAGACTTAGGAAGAGGGAACTCTCCACCCGCTCTTCCAGATTCAGCCGTGGGGCTCCTTGGAGATGACTCTGGCCTCCAAGAGGCCGCTCCTCAGAGAGATGCTGCTTGCTGATCCAGGTGGGCTGCATCACAGGGATGTGCTTTCCATCTGCCCGAGGCCTGATCTGAGACCTTGACTAGATCAACTCTGCACAAATACTGAGCTAAAATGTAACTTGTCTGCGTGGGGGCCTGTGATCCCTCAAGACGTAGGGGTGAGTTCAGATCTGAATTCTGTCTTGAAGCTACCAAAAAGTAAAGTCAAAGAGAATTTGTCTTAATTTTGCCTTTATTTGTGAAGTAATTTATATACCATTAAAGAACCATAAACGTGAAATATGTTTGATTATAAAACCACTACTTATTCATTTTTAATTTTTTATTTGAATTCTACAAAATTACCCCTCCTACTTTTTCTTTTTAGAGTCTTTTACTTTTCTTTTTTCATATTTTTCTTGTTTTTTGTACATTTTGTTCTCCCTTTTCTTAATTCTCATATGCATTTTAAACAATATCAACTAAATTATTACTTGAGTCACATCTCTCATTAGTCCTACGATCCTCCCCTCAGCTGCCTATTAGATATTCCTACATCTGTCTGTTGTGATCTTTAAATTCGACCTATCCCAAAATAGTCACCACCATGCTGGCTCCTCCAGCACCTGTAGCACCACCTGTAGTATTTCAGTAATTTTGTTGCATCATATTACTGAACATCCTTCCCATGCATCAGTATGGTGAACCTTCAAGAGCTTTCAGGGATGCAAACAACCTACTGTGGCTCCTGTGCCATAGGTTCAACGTGACTAGTATAGATCATTATGCTATATTCTGCTTATCCATTCTCAAACTGTTAGACATTTGGATTGTTTTAGGTTTTAAGTTATTATAAAGAATGCAACGATGAACTTTTTTATACACATTTTTTTGTGAAGACATACATTTTCTAGGAGTGAAATTACTGAGTCACAGGATACATTTGCAAAATGCTTTCACAGGTGGCTATTCTGTTTCCCATTTACATCACACCTTTGCCAGCTCTTGGTATTTTCCAGGTGATTATATAATGTTATCTCACTGGGTGTTTAATTTTTCATGCCCTTAGTGATGAATAGTGTTGAGCATCCTGTATAAGGTTTGGTAGAATATCTGCTCAGATTTTTACTCATTTTGATTGGGTTATCTATTTATTTAGTATGTAGGGCCCCTTTTAAGATATGTGATTTTAAAGTCTATACTTCATATTCATTTTCTTAATTTTTAAAAAGAAGTTATGATTTATTGAATTTCTATAATTTTCTTGAAGAAATATTTAATTTTGATGAAGTTCAATTTTTATTTCTCTTTTATAAATTATCTTCTTTGTATTACATCTAAGAAATAATTAAGCCAAGATCATGAAGATATTTTATAATATTATAATATTTTAGCTCTAATACTTAGATGTATGGTGTGTGTGTGTGTGTGTGTGTGTGTGTGTGTGTGTGTGTGTTTGGGACAGGATTTGTAGTTCAGGCTGGCCCTGAACTCAGCCTCAAACTCACATCACAGCAATCCTCCTGCCTCTGCCTCCTGAGTGCTGGGATTACAGGCGTGAGCCACCACGCCCGGCACTGTGGTATGTGGTACTGGTTGCTGCTGGGCGTGAGTCTCCACATCCTGCACTCTTTATGTGGCTACCAGGAATCGAACCTGGGTCCTTGAGCTTGCAAGACAGGCACTGCAACCACTGAGTTAAATCCCCAGCCCTGTATGGCATGTTTTTAGCTATTTTTCCATATAATGTGAGGTATTAAACCAGATTCACCACTTTTGCATAAGATTACCTTTCTATCATGGAAAAGAGCATTTTTCCTCATTGAATTTATTTACATATTTCTCAAAAAATAAATTAATTGTAAGGAGGTGTAATTATTTCTGAATTTTGTATATTTCCTCAATATGTACTCTATATTATGCTATGCTCTTTTAAATACTACATAGCTTTATATTATGTTTTGATTGACTTAAATCCTCCAATCAAATCTCACTTTCACTAATCAATCTCTAGCATGCCTACACAAATTTGGAATCAGTTTGCTGGTCTCCACAAAAGATCTTTGTAGAATTTTGACATAAGATACTTTGTATCCATTGGTAAATCTGGGGATCATTTCTCCCTTAACAATACTAATCCCTCCATGATTATCGAATGTGTTTCTCTTTTAGATTTTTAAATTACATTTCCTATAGATAGATCTTACATTTCTTTTGCTTGTTATATTACAACATGTTCTTTTTATGAAGTAGTTATGAAGAACTTTTGCTTTCATTTTCAATTATTAGTAGTATATTAAAAATATTGATTTTTGTAGATATTCTATGCTGCATTACAAAGTTATTTGTTAGCTTTAGAAGTTTATCCATATGTTGTTTTGGATTTTTTACAAAGAAAATGACGAAGTTTGAATTAAAGATGGTTTTACTTCTTTCCAACCTGGATGAATTATATTTTGATTTCTTACCTGACTGCACTGGCTAGTACCTCTAGAAAAATATTGAAAACATCTTTATTTTATTTGAACAGTTAGTCGTAATGAAATATGTCCATTTTATTTAGTCATACTTTCTTCTTTAAAGTTTGCTATATTTGATATCAATATAGCCACTATAGTTCTTATAATGTTAAAACTTACATAGCCTATCTTTCCAATATTTTACTTTTAAGGTATGTATCTCTTTAATTCTAAAGTGTTTTTCTTATAGGCATCCCATGACTTACCCTCACGTTTTGCATTTTCAATATGAGATCAGTCAAGTGGATTGAAATTTGAACATAAGACTTGCTTCTGTAAAACAAAGGAAAGGTTTTTTTGGATATTACCCCAAAAGCCTGGGCATTAACAGAAAATACTGGCCAAGATTTCATTAAATGAGAAAAGTGCATAATGAATAAACAGTCAGCCCAGACATGTGCTGCGGTGGGAATACTATCTGTCTGACAAGGAGTTAACATTAAAAATGCACAAAAATCTCAAAAACAGTTTTAAAAACTGCCCATTTAATAAACAGGTAAAAATCTGAACACACATTTCTCAGAAAACTGCATATGAGTAAAAAATATTCACCACTGATTCTCAGAGAAATTCAAATTAGAAGTACAATGAGCTAACACCTCATCACTGTTAGAATGGCTACAAGGAAGACTGAAAAGGCACAGAAAGGATGACAACTGTTGGTAAGAATGTGAATAAACACGAAGCCATGAGTACTGCTTATGGAAATGTAGATTACTACTGCAGATTAGTACACAAAAACAATGTGGAAATCCCTCAAAATCCTAAGAATAGAACTACCAATGATGTACAGGTTTTGTCCCTGCATATAAATCCAGAGGATATGAAATCAGCATGTGGAATAGACATCTTCACTTCCATATTCATCATGGCATTGTTCACAGTAGCAGTGCTCACAGTTGGATGGATACAGATTAGCGTGACAGTCAATCAGAGGAGGACTGGATTTTGTAAAAATGGTGTACAACAGGAAATTCTGGCATTTGCAAAAACATGGATGACCTAGAAGATATTATGCTAGGCACAGAGAGATAAATACTACAGGATTTTTCAGGTATGGCAAATCTAAGAGTCAAAATTATACAAGTAGTGCAATTTCACCAAAGATTGGGATGAGTAAGGTGACATGTTGGTCACAAGGTACAAACTGTCAGTGACACAGAAAGAATATGCTCCAGAAATGCATTGTACAGCGTGATGACTATAATTAATAACAATTTATTGCTAAGATTGTAGACTTTAAACGTTCTCAGCACAAGTACACACAAAAAAGAGGAATGTGAAGAGATATATATGTTAATTAGGTTGATTTAATCATTGCACACTGTGTATGTGTGTATCACACCACACTGTATACCAACTGTATACCATAATTACCATAATTACATCCAATTTTATTTGCCAATTTAAAATAAATGAATAAGTCAAATAGAAATAGGTTGGCTTTCAACTAAGATACATAAATAACATAATAAATTTATTTTTGCTAACTAAAATTACAGTAATTTTGAGTTCCTTTGAAACATGTGTTAAACAAGTGTTTTCTAAAGTTCAAATTCAAATAACTGTGTAGAGCTCACAGAAAGCCGTGAAGACATGTGTGTACTACTGTTACCCAGAAAGAAATAGATTTCTGCCCTTAAAAAAAAGTCTCTCTGTTTTCCTGAGAATTTTCTGAGTGTTATTCTATGGAATAGATTTGCCAGCTTCTGCTGCAGCTAACTTTCCCATGTGAGCCTGTGACACTAGAAGCTGGTGGCCTCTGGAAACCTTGCTGCAAGTTGCCAGGCAACAACCCAGTTTCCAAACACTGCAACATCCAGTTCTCTCCTCGGTCTTCCTGGCCCTACTAAGTGCCATGGAAACTGTCATTACTCACACACAGGACACTTAGATGCACACAGGAAAGGAGATCCCGGAATACAGGCCGGAATTTTGTATAAGTATCCACAAGAATTTGGTGTTAGGATTAGATTTGATATTTGTTCAGACATTGTTAACAGGAGACTCATTCCTACTCCAAACAATATTTCCCATCAAAAGTAGGAGCTCCAGCTGTGAATCCTGAAAATCCCTTTAGACATTTCTATACTGGATATAAAACAGCAGTGCACAGGAAACTCTTTGATGCACAAAGACTCAGGTCTTGAGAGAGGAGCGTCTCCAGTCTCACAAGGTGCCTAATCTCTTATGGGAGAAAGAACAGCCCTTTCCAGAATCTTCCCCATGACATTTTGCCGCACAGTCTTCTCTGAGCTTCACTCTTGAGTTTAACTTCACAGTTCCAGAGGACAACACATCCCTTTTCTGCTTGCGCCACACCAGTGAGTCCAGGAGCCATAAAACATTTCCTAGTCCATGGCCAGTTCAAATTCACTCACAGTCTGTTTTGGTGCTTAGATTACATTTGATATTATCTTCTCTATGCCCTCTCAGCTTTGATTTTCAGAGTAGCCCCCTCTTTGAATCCTAGAGCTATTCTTTACAAGGTTTCTCCTCATCCTTGTCTGGATCTTGGCCAGTTAGGTGCCCAAGAAAACATCTCACTCTAAGGCACATTGTAACACAGTGTGTTTTTTTCCCAGTGTACTTGGGGCCCTGAATGGTACAATTATTCACTCAAGTTCTCCAGCTAGAGGCCTTGGAATCCTTCGTTGCGCTTTGATACTCTCTTCCTTCATTTCATTCATAATGGCATTTGAAATATCTGTGTATTAAATGTTCTCAAATTCCACCATGATCTTCTGACCCTAACTTTAAGCAACTGAAGTCTCCCCATTGAATAATATTAACATCTTTCAAGTGGACCACATACCTGAGGTCCTATTCCTGTTCCAACCCGGTTCATTCTTTGCACTTTTAGGTATTAGTGTCCATTGATTGTAGGTATACAAGAAAAGTTCTTTATGTCTAATTAATAAATCATAAGTGCAAAGTCCAAGAGAACAGAATGTTTCTAGAATTTTGAGCTCTGTATAAAAGGTTTAAAATTTCAAATCCAGTTGAACTGTTACTCAAACAGAGCATTTCATTTGCAATCAACTCTCAAAATGTTTCCAGGTTCTATTATAGTTTGGGGAAAACACCATGTTTTGAGTTGACTTTCAATCCAACATTTTTCCTTATCTCAGCAGACGGTCCTGCTCATCACTAAAATACGTAAGGCGAGACACAGGTGTGATTTTCACCATCTGTCAACATCCTTC